>VDFB02021361.1:0-10894 GCA_007258455.2 Sequoia sempervirens | reverse complement strand
GTCTAAAGACTTTAGGTTTGTGGAAAAGAAGCTTTCCTCTGATCTGCAAATTGCCGAAAGGAATATCCAAGCCAACCCTGCCGATTTTGAGCTTATCTCTCAAGTTGTGAAGGCTAAAGATGCCCTTAGACAACATCAACAGGTCAAGGTCAAGGGTGCCATGGTCAGATCCCGTGCTCACTGGATTTTGTGTGGGGATAGAGGCTCCAAATTCTTCTTCAACCTCATCAAACAAAAGCAATCTAATGAGAATACTGAAAGACTTGTTGTTGATAACATTGAAATTAACGATCCGGATAACATCAAAAAGGCCTTTGCCAGTTTCTATCGCAACCTTTTCACCTCTGAGGATTCAGAGGATGCTGCCCTCTTGAGAGACCAAATCCGTTCTCTCATTCCCAATAGGATCTCCGCAATTGAAGCTAATTAGCTGTCCAAAGAGATCTCTCTTGAAGAAATTGAAAATGTCATTAAGGAGCTTAATAATGACAAGGCCCCTGGCCTGGACGGGCTGCTTGTTGAGTTCTACAAGGCCAATATAGATTGGATTTGCAATGACCTACTGGATATTTACTCTGAGGCCATTTCTACAGATTCCTTGGGATCTTCTATTAACAGGGGAATTATCAAGCTGCTCCCCAAGGATGGGGACAAAGCGCTCATCAAGAACTGGAGACCTATTACTCTCCTCAATGTTTCCTATAAAATTTTTGCCAAAATTCTGGCCCTCAGGATTAAAAATATTCTGCCCGAGTTTGTGTGCCCTACTCAAACGGGATTTATAAAAGGGAGATATATCCTGGAAAATTTGATTACCAGTTGGGAAGCCATGAGTTGGGCCCGTGTCTCTAAACAAGATTCTGTCATGTTCCTTCTGGACTTCAAGAAAGCTTATGACAGAGTGGAGTGGAATTTCATTTCCATGATGCTCGAAGCCTTTGGTTTCCCCATTATTTTCTGCAATTATGTGAAAATTCTTTTCAAAGATGCCTTCGCGCAGGTCGATGTGAATGGCTACCTTACTGACTCTTTTCCTCTTGAAATATCCATCAGACAGGGGTGCCCCTTGGCCCCTTCCCTGTTTGTGATCGCTTCTGAAGCCCTCTATTACATCCTTAGAGATAATTCTGTCTCCCCAGCTGTCAAAGGTATATCTCTTCCCAATGACAGTGAGCTCATTAACTGCCAGTTCGCTGACGACACCGCGATCTTCCTTGAAGCTATGGCTGATAACTTCGAAACCCTTTATCACAAGCTCAACATTTTCTGCAAAATCTCGGGCACCCGTCTTTCCCACCTTAAGTCTGTCTGCCTTGGGTGGGTTGAGCAGCCACCCAACTGGTTCAAGAGCTATAACTTTCAATGGGGTGGCCCTAACAAGATAGTGAGATATCTTGGTATTCCCTTCTCCATCAACCCCTCCCTTAAAGATATGTGGTTCTGGGTCAAAGACAAGATTGTGAAGAAGCTCCATAAATGGCATAACAGGGCCCTGTCACTGGCCGGCAGAGTGCAGGTTTGCCAGAAAATTCTATCATCTTATAATATCTATTACTCCTCAGCTTGGATGTTCAGTAACTATCAAATCTATGAAATCCAAAAAGAGATTAGGAAGTTTCTCTGGTCTGATGGCAAAGGCAAGAACAAAATGCATGCGGTCAAGTGGGAATGGTGTCACACCAACAAACTCCTTGGGGGGCTTGGCTTGAAGGATCTTAAGCTCCAGGGGATTGCCCTGGCCGCCAAGTGGATCTTCCACTCTCTTGATGGTGATGATCCCTGGAAGGTCTTGGTTAGAAATAACATTGAGAGGGGTATCCCCAAGAAAGCAAAGTCTTGGAAGAATCTTCCTTTTAATGATCTTGTCCTTGGTGATTTTCTCATGAATGTGCAAGGATCTACTATTTTTAGATCCATCTGGAAAGCTTGGAATTATGTGAAATGTTTTATAACTAACAGGTCCTTCCATGATGATGCCCATCTTTATGGTGAAAGGTCCATTTGGTGGAACCTGAATTACTCTGGCAAGCCCCTCACCCTCTCTCAGGGATGCTCTGCTAGGCAATGGAACAACAAAGGCATCTCCCAATTGGCTGACTTATTTGAACATGACAGATTAATAGACTGGGAGGTTCTCAGTAACAAATTTAACCTTCCCGGTTCCCAGAAGAAAACGTATAGTTTGATCCGCAAAGCCACCAGAAATCTCCCAACCTCCTATCAAATTGACTCCCACAGATTTTTAAGCATCAAGTGGCCTGATGGGACTGTTCTTAACAAAATCAAAGCCAAAAATATTTATAACACTATTGGGCACTCTGAGGCCATTATAGATCACATTAACAAGGTCTGGTACTCTTCTTTAGACACCCGTGCGTGGAAGAACTTGTTTGAAAATCTTTGGAAAGGTCCTACTGAACCTAAGATTAAATGTTTTAACTGGCTAGTTATTCTTGATAGACTCCCTATCAGAAAAGATCCCCTTGGTACTGATGTTTGTCCCATGTGCAGGTTACCCGAGACTGGTAGACACATTCTTTTTGATTGCATTTTTGCTAAAGAGATTTGGCTTATGTTTGGCATTATGTATCCTTCTTTCTTTAACATCTTTGAGATTATTACCGGACATATCGTTGGCTTGAAACATGATACTAATTTATTTTGGAAAATCCTCTCCTCTGGGATTTTGTGGCAAATCTGGAAATGTAGAAATGAAGAGAGATTTTAGAATAATCCCAGAATTCTTACTGAGTCTTTTCGAAAACTCATCTACCTTAAAAAAATTTTGCAGGCCCGCACTACTATGTTGATTGAAAAAGAGAAGCTCAAAAGGTTCCTCAAAAATGGCTCCGCCACGTTCTTCATATACGAGATGCAAGGAGGTTATGCTTGGAGGCAGACTATGGACAATTTGCAGCTCTTTGAGAAAACGTGCAAGATCCTGACCCAAGAAGTGAAGAACAACAGGAAAGTCAACAAGGAACAGGTCCTGATGTTGGCTCAGATTCAGGAAACCAAGCACATTGCCTGGATGGAAGGCGCCTTGGGTTGGGTGGCTTGGGTTGATAGCATCGATGTCACCTTATGCTAGTGGCTGCTATGTTTTGTAACAGCTTCTCTTCGTACTGTGCATAGGATGTATATATATTTTTTGTACTACTGTTCTCTGTGTGCTCTAGATGTGAGGCCTTGCCTCTCTTGAGCCATACTTTTCGTACCCCGGTGATGCCTTGGGGCTTATTTTTTTGATCTCTCTATATATAATATAAAAAAAAAACCTATTTCTTAATTTTGTAACCTCTAAATTTATTTCATAGAGTTGATATATAATTTTAAATAATTAAATGATTAATAATTTAAAAGAAAAATAATAAATGGATATTTAGCAATTAACTTGTGAATTATAATTATCTTATGCTATTTAATATTTAAATTTTGAGGAGAAATGTTTTTGGGGCTATTATAATAGAGTGTATCAGGGCCCTTGGTTAAAGTTAATGTTTCAAGGATAGTAGATAATTTTGTTAAGGATTGGTTCAGATTTTTTTTTTTAAAATAATAATAATAATAGCTAGAGTATAGTAACATTAATATTTCGAAGTGAATTTAGTGAATTTATGATAATATAATTTAAAATATTGAAGCCTAGGATATGACTAAAGAGGTGTTAAAGTTACATTTAATATTAATATTAAGAAACATTTTGATGTGAGTAAAATGATAGTATTAAAATAAAACGGAATAGTAATGACTATATTTGTGATGATATTAGTAATACTATTTTGGTTAAATAAGGACAATGTTATTAGGGTTAAAACTGGGATAATGGTATTATGATGGGAACAAAAATAATAATAAGATAATGTAAATATAATGAATGGAGAGTTCACGACTACTATTAGGTTTAATATAAACTTGATAATAATGTTAAGACAAATTTTAATAATGACAATATTAGTTAAATTAGAGGTTGTTTAGGAATATGTTGATTTGGTAGCAAATTGACAAATATAACCCTTTTTCCATTAAATCCCAATTGTCAAGAAGCTATAACATTATTATTGGTATGACTAAAATGAAAGCGTAATTTCAACACTTTATTTTATTTTATTTTATTCACTTATTTTTTTTGGAGTAAGAGTGATCGCTATAAAGGTTGTGGCATTTGTGTTTTGTCTCAACACCAAATGGCGCATGACACTTAACTAATGCAGTAATTACATTAACTATTGTGTTTTTTTTTTCAAAAAAAAAAATGTTAGGTTTTGTGGCAAAAATTATGGGCATGACACTTGGTATCAGAGCCCTAGGTTGTAACTCTAGGGAACTCTGGGATTAAATTAAGAATTAAGTAGTGTGAGTGTGTGGATAAATGGGAAAACCACCTCATGTGATAGTCAGAATAAAATGTTCGTAAAGGAAATTCTAAGGGACTTAAATGGTGCAATAAACAGGAACTTAGTGATAATTATCCAACCTAACTAGTTTGTAAAATCCTAAAGGATCAAGAATTGACCATTATAAATGGATCAAGGAAGTATTTATTCAAGAAATCCTAATCTAAACTCGATCCGTCATTTTAAGTAAATAAGGTGAATGACCTGAGTTACATATTGGACCATTTAGCAAAGGTTATGGCATTAATTAGTCTCTTAACATTAAAATTCCTTGAACCTTAGAAAGATAAAATGGAGATTATCAAGCATATTTTTTTTTTTTTAAATATGTGAATAAGTCATCACGATGTGTATTATTAGAGGAACACTACCTTTGTTGACTTCTTAGGACCATAATTCTTAAATATAGTAATGCCATAACTTCTTAAAATTTGGAGTTTTCAGGAAGCAACATATTTTCTTATGCAAATTGTGGTATGAATTGAAGATGGAACATCATAACTACATATGGAATCATGTAACCATAAAAGGAGCAATGTGTTAAGGGTGTAATTAAATGATCCTAAAGTTCTAAACCCCTAAATTGATTAAATCAAAATGATAACAAGAGTGAAAACAATAGAAAATCTCTTGACCTTGTATTGAGTACAATTTGAGCACTCCATACATTTTGGATTTAAAATACTATCAAAGATCATAATTAAACTTTAAAGGTGTAAATGGATGGACCTAAGTCTAAGGGATTGCTCATAATTTGGGTATGGATTTGAGACACCCATGAAACGCCACCCGATATGCCTAAGACACAAATAGCCTAGCCTTTCCTATTACTCTAGATCTCAATTTACACATAAGGACTTAATTTGTGTTCTTGTGAAACAACTAACGATTCACCTTATAGTTGGTAGGTAAAAATTTCATGAATGATAACATCAACTAATGATCAAGCCTTGTTTTGTATTGTAAGTTCAACTTGGAAGAGTGGTAAAAATTAAATTCTACCTTGAATTAAAATGATGAAACTTTAGAGCTAATTAAGCACTTTTGCAAGTAAATGGTGACCTAGTTCACTTAATGTAACTATAACAACTATCAAACTATTATGTTTTGTTGTTTAAAGATTAAATAGTAAACAAAATAATAGGGTTTCTATGATTTAAGTCAAAAGTGAAGGCAATAGAAGGATGCAATTAAGATAAGATTGTTGAGGACCAATAAACATGGTGTTGAAACTATTCCCTTGTAATAAGTAACATTAAAAATATTTGTGACTTGAGACCTTGTCAAATGTGAAATTGGAGTTAAAACATTATCTTGAACTCATGTTATTACTACTTCCTTAGGAGACTTGTTGCTTCCCAAATAAGAAAGGATGCATGCCATGCATATGAAGTAATAACACACTCAACTACATGTTGAACTTGAAGGTTGTGTGCAGGTCATCATGATTAAATAATCAATTGTATGAAGTTATGAATTAAGTAATGAATTATGTGTGGTTCACAGTGTATTATGTGATGGGAAAGTTAAAATATATAGATAAGAGACACTTAAGTAGACTTGTAAAACCTCCAATTAATGTTGTGAATTCTATACCATTGACTATGTTTACTCTTTGATGGAAGAACATTTGCACCCAAATGTAAGGAGAAAACCTCAAAGTAAGTAAAACTTTTAAGACTTTTACTAATCGAGTATTACCTAAATTACAATTGTTAATTATATGGCAATTTATTTTATAAGTATGCAATGGATAGATGTTAACAAAGTGAACATTGTGTAAAGAAAATAAAGTGTGTATGGTTGTATCAACATTTGTGTTAATAATGTGACAAACCATGCTTTGTTAAGTTCTAGGAAATGGGGTGATATACCTAAGCTATAGTTGCATATCTTCTAGTGATTTCTTGTACTTATGAAAAGTGAGTAGATATTTCAAAAATTGAAACAAAAAGTGAATATTGTTTATACAAAATAGAATGTGTAAGTGCACTGTTCTTGTTCTATGGTGAATTATGTAAAGCATGTTGTGTTAGGTCATGTAAAGTGAAACCAGTAAATGTATTGTACCCCAAGGATAGGATACACGGTATCTAACTTGGGATAAGGGTGAGGGAGGTCAAGTACGATCCCCTTATGAGTACCCTTTGTGATGGACCTTATGTAAGCTAGCTAGTTGTGTGTTTATGTAAATGTGTTAAATGTGCGGATGTGTATTTATCAAATGAAATGTGATGTATTCCCTTGTGTTAGTCTTATTTGTATGGTAAATGTGTACCCCTAGCATTTGGTTCCCCCCTTATGGGAGTGTGATGCCAGCTAGTGTAAATAGGGGTTGAGAGGCACATGTTCTCTCATCGGGAAATTATGAGCTCAGGGCGTTGTCCCTAATCCTGACAAAGGATCTATGTCGAGTCATTGTAATCCTCCCATGGATGTTGACCGTGGCCTACTCCCCCACATATGAGAGCCACACTTGTTGGTTCATAGTGCAAACATATTCCTTGATGTTATAACCCATGGGTAAAGGATGGAATTTTATGGGCCGCCAATTACTTATAATTATGTGGTCAGGGACCACCAGTGATTTATATTTATGTGGTCGGGGACCACCAGTGATTCATATCTATGTCGTTAGGGACCATAAATTACTTATATTTATGTGGTTAGGGACCACCAATGATGCAGATTTTTGTGGTCAGGGACCACCAGTTATTCATGTTTATGTGGTCAGGAACCACCAGCTATTGCATGCTATTATACTTATGTTGTTAGAGAACCACCATTCCCCTCCTCCCCTTAGGTGGCTTATCAAGTCACATGGTGCTCATAATGTGCAGTTTTTGTTGTTGGAATATGAATTATTGGTAATTCTTGATTGATATTTATTTTATTATGCACCAGCAATGTGGAATTTTGCATTTATTTTATTAGGCTATTTAGCCATTTGAAGGTTGTTATAGTCCAAATTTCCTCAAGAACTTATTTAATTTAATTTTTGAATTAAGATTGGAATGTTGAAATGTAGCTACAATTGATCTTTATTTGGTTTTCTCTTGATTTTATAATTTTATGTTTTATTGAAACATTGGTTTATGATCTTATGATTTCTCGACTTGAGGCTTTCTTAATGTTTTCTAACTGCTGGTAAACATGGTGTAATGTGACATATGTAAACTGCCATATCCCGGGGGGTTCCCTGGCAGGTCGTATAGGGGAGTAGATGCGCTGGGGAATTATTTTTGAAAGGGGTTATGAATGGGACCGGTATGGGACGGTCATTAATCCATTCTTCCCCCCCATTCTATGATTATTCTTATTTGTATGCACAAGTCCTTAGAGAAGGGCCTCGAGTGGTATCCAAGAATATCCATCCTTGTAAATCCCATTGAGCCTTGTGATGTGAGCTATGTGTAATTTTTCTGATGTATGGGTAAATTTGTAAATAAATGACATGTGAAAGTACTTGACTGTTATGTGTGAAAAAAAGTGACAGATAAAATTGAGACTACTATTCTTGAGACATGAATTGAAATTAGAATAAAATTATTTTCCAACATCATGAGTGATGTTTTGATGCAAAAGAAAACCTTGAATCGTGTCCAAGGATGTTAAGGTGTTTGGACATGTATTGGTGCAATTGCTAAAAACAAAAAAAAAGGTTAACTACACGAATGGCTACTAACATTTGTTACACTATGAATATAACAAATAAATGTTCTTTGGGGAGAAATTTTTCTCTAAGTATTTAAATATTTAATTCACGGAAGGGATGTCTTTAATGTGCACTTATAGCTGAATAGTTTGATTGTCTCATCAAGAAAGAAAAACAATTAACACATTTAATATATTTATGTGCATTGTTATATGAAGATTATGTTCTAGACCTTAACAACTTCCAGGAGGAAGTCTAAGCTAAGGGGAGGGGGATGTAAGACCCCGCTTTGCATGTGAATAATACAATTTTAATTTTGTTATATACTTATAGATGCTTAGATATATTTCAGGCAATGCATAGTGTGATTTCATGAAAATGTGCTTGTATTTCATTTTGAAATGTTTTATTATCTTTGCCATGGAAGTATTAGGCACTTGTAAACTATGAATGTGAATTGGAATTTTAATGAAATGATTGCACAATTAAATCTTATTTTAGTTACCAAATTAATGTGATATATGATTGTTGCTTATGATTTCATTGGTAATGTGCAGGAAAGAAAAGGGGTACACGAGAACACGTAACCAATGAGAATGTAAAATTGAAAGACACCCTTTTGTGCTTATGTACTTGATTTCCTTATTTTGGAGCCGAGGGAAAATAGTTACTATGTTTATTCTTTTGGGTTGAAAGGTTATTTAATTGTGTCATGTGAGATGTAAGTTGGGGTTAAGGTTTATGAACCCTTATCCAAGTGTGAAACTCGGATAGAACCTTAAGTGGGACTTTAAAGAGGGTTGTTGGTCAATTTCTTTAGTTGGGATACAAAAATAAACCCCCTAGGGTCTATACCATAGTTGTAGGGGCCAAGTGGGCATGCAATATGGTCCCAAGGACATGATTTGACTCTTCAAAAGTCCTCTTAATGAAGAGTGGCGAATTTTGAGGAGTGGATGGGTGGTGAAAAGATTGAGGTATTGTCCAAGTGCATGTATCTTCTTTAATAAGGAAATGACCCTCATTTATGGAGAAGGAGGGCACTCCACACATCCCCATCCAAGATTTGCAAGTTGAAACTCTATATATTTTGAAGAAGAAGAATGAGGGGGTGTTACCCACTTCTCCTTTTGGAGAACTTTAGTGGAGATGGCAGAAAGAATGAGAAGAGGAGAGGAGTCCACCTCTTTTGGGGAGACAGTGAAGATGGCTTGGCTTGGAGAGGAAAGATGGATAAAAGAGTTCAATCCTCACACCCACAAAAAAAAAAGAGATAAGTTTCTTTCTATTTTCATTTACTTGTTCAATGTAAGAAGGTGACAATATGTATGGATCATGGTTGGAAATGGAGAGTAGAAAACCTAGGTGCACCAAATTTGTGCTATGTTAGTTTATCCCTTTGTAAAAAAAAAGAAAAGAAAAGAAAGAAAAGACTCCATTTATCATCATGGAGATAAAATAATACCTTGCTCGGGGGTATGGCTAGAGCCCACGAGGCTCCATGATGCCATTACGGTAGGGTGGAGAGCAAGCCTTAACCAGTTGTGTGTCTTTCATTGTATTTCTATAAACTGATTGGTAAAATGAAAAGCTAGCATTTGATTGTAACATGAAAGAGAATGGAAAAGACCAAGTTGCATCAAAGGTTGTGATTCTTTAAAAGGTTTATATTTATGTTAATAAGGATGGAAAAGAGCAAGTCTAAAATTGTTGGCATACTCTATGAGATAGTAGTAAAGAAAAAGTGTGGTATAAAAGGAGATATATTCATTTGTCATTTAAAGAAAATATCATGTAAATTGAATTTGTACCAACTTTCTTGTTGATTAGTACAACAATGTGTTCATTAAGATGTAAGAAGGAAAATTAAAGTAATGAGAACTAAGCAAGAATAAAGAATCAGATTGTATTGAGTTAATCATTTGTGATGAAAAAAAAAAAAGTGTATATGTAAGGAAACCCTTATTCAAACATTATTTTTGCCACCTCTGTTCCATTTTATTTGTAAATATTTAGATACTAACGGTTTGTAACCAAGGAAGTGTTCGACAGACTGTATTTCTGCTCCCTGTTACCCTGTTCATACTACAAGTAGGTTTATAATGATTAAAAATAGAAATGGGCATAAAATGTCTTATACTGCATTACGTCCCTGTATGATTCCATCACTTTTATCTATGAAAGAAAAGGCAAAACAAAGAGAAATACTGAATCTGCACTTTGACTGAATTTTCATAGCCCTTGTAGCCGATTTCTCTTAGGTCTAAATGTTTAAGAAATAGTGTGATAGCCATGCAAATAAAAAAAAACAAGCTCCCATGTTTGTAAGAATCAATAAACAGAGTATAAATTAAAATAATAATAATAATAGAAACTTTAAGCGTGCATCCCATAATCTCGCCCTTTCTTCTCGTGTAACTTGACCCCTGCAAGAGAGCAAGGAAGGCAAGAAAAACAAAAAGATTTTTGTACAAGAGAAACCAGAAATAATATGCTTCAACCCCACTCCTCTGTGCATGATGTGTTCAGATCGCCATCTGGTGCAGCTTGATAAATACCTATTTTCTCAAAGTATTGTATTTAGTGGTGCCCAAGGATCAATGTGCAGTGTACAGCCTGGAAGACCAGCTTGTGTAAATCTGAACCTTTTTAACAAACAAAAATAAAGTACCCAACAGGAGCTTATTTACTAGACATTTACTTATAGGTTTCAAAATGAAACTTATGCAGACCTACATTGTGCAAATGAACTGTAAATTAACAGATAGATCAATAAACAGTGCTCCACTATGCATAGAAGTGAATAAATACATGAAGAAATACAGATTTTTAAGCTAATTAC
>VDFB02021360.1:0-31233 GCA_007258455.2 Sequoia sempervirens | reverse complement strand
TTGTGAAATTGACTGTTCTTTGGTTGTTCATTCTTTCCTAAGTTGCTGATCCTAGTTCAAATCCTGGTTCGAGTTCATGGATTTGGTTTGTGGATCCAGCAAAAGAAATTTAGAGTTGGGTTTGTTTTTGGGTCCGTCTGTATAAAAAACATATGAAAATCTCATATATATTCCCATTTCACGTTCTATCCTCAAAGCATCTATATTTAAATAGTAAATAAAAATCATTTTCTTAATAAATAAATAAATCCTTATCATCAATTAAAAAAAAGTCATAGAAAATAAACTAATAAACTCTTCACAATTTAGTAATAGAGTATTTTATCTTCATAGGGATAACAATATTATCCTTCACAATTTAATAAGGACTATTATTAAATTTAAATTTTTAATATTAGTCATAGAAAATTATATTGTATAAAATTTTTAATAGTAGTCATATAATCATAAATTTAATAAGTCATAGAAATAACAATTTTTTAATTTTTTAATAAAAAATGTCTTCCAGAAATTACAGTCTCTCCAGCTTCATGTCCTCTGCCTTCCTTGGCACCTTTTGTAATGTCCCCCTCTCAGTAGCCATTGAAGGGTCACTTAGCCTTTTAATTCCCGAGGCTAATGTCCAGTTAAGGGAATCATTTATTTAATTGCTAAATTTATTGCCTTAGTTTCACTTAAATACTTAAAGACGATAATGAGCAATTAATTAAATCATTTTTATTAGAAGTGACTTTGTGGAAGTATTATTCAAATGGCTTATAATATATTTTAAACATCACATTGTAAAATTAAGTCACTTCTATCTCCCTATTGAAATATTAAAACTTCTTTTTGCTAAAAGGAACGGGTCTCTTTGGAATGAAAGAATACAAAAGAGAAGCATAGAAAATTCATTCGCACCTTTCGAAACATTTTAGACATTTCACGGGAGAGCTCTGAGAAGCCACCGGGAGGGCGACGCTGTTTTGAAACCAGGTCCGCAGTGAAACAAGTCTCAGTTCTACCTGGAATGATAGCTTCACATTTTCGTGGATTTTTCCCTTGCGATTTTGCTAGTCTCGTTGGGAGTATTTTGGACGGAATTTTGAGCAAAAGGAAGGCGTCTCTCTTTGCTTAACTTCAGGCATTTCATTCACAGGTATGAGAGACAGAAGCAAGGACGCGAATATCAATTTTTGGCGAGCTAATAGAAAAACGTGATTGCAGAAAGAAGAAACGACTTCCTTACCTTCACAATAGGTCGTGGCTGTTAGAGACAAGTCTAAAGGAAGGCGTCTGGGACGTTTAGGGCTGGATGCTCCATTTGAAGAAGACGTTATTATCACAAAAGATATTTCTGATGTCAGACATGAAATCTGGGCCATGTTGAGGTCGATTCACTTCATCTACAGGTTGGAGGCGAATTGTAACCAGGTCTGAGTCATTATTCCATGATACTTTGAAGTCTATGTGCTGTCAATTCATATTTATTTGTAATAGGGGGAAAGTCTATGACCTGCTGTAATTTCTGGGAATGTTTATGAGTAAATACTGCCAATATATGGATCAGAAATTCGTATTTATGTTGCTTTTTCTGAACAACACAATGACTGGAAATTAACCAGTATGTCAAGGAGATTTTTGGGACTAAATACTGTTGTTGTAATCTGCAATAAACTCCTGTTTAGTCACTGCAAATATGCAAACTCAATTTAAAACCTGTTGTACGTATTTAAAGCACACCTCAGAAATATACAGTTCCAGCTATACCTAGCAATATGTTGTTTAATCTGAAATATGAATCTGTGTTGTTCTCAATCAAGGATATTGCATAGAAACATAGATTATATTCCAATGCTTATGCAGTCTTCTTTTCAAGAAACCATTCATTATTTAGGCTATGCTATGTGACCAATCTGATAAGAAAACGAGACATCTCTCAAAAATTGGGAAAAGCTACACAAGAAAATATCCATCTCAGGTCAGGGTCCTTACAGTGGTATCAGAGCCAGCTTCCTGCCTGCCTGTGTGGTAGTGGGATGTTATGAATCCTGATAACCTAGAGTTTATAACATACAGAAGAGAAAGGAGAAGAGGTGTTGGTCCTTTTGATACCGATTCATCATCGGAAGAAGATATCATGGGTGATAGGCATGACATACCCGAGGGTAGCACTCAACAGATTCTTAATGACCTAGCTAGAGGTCAACAACAAATAGCTCAGCTCTTAAATCAGCTCTTGGGTGATAGGAATAATGGTAACAATGGGACAAACGGTCATGATAACAATGTAGAGGCCAACAACACCAATATGCCAGCACATAACCCTGCTAGGACAGCTAGTAGGGTGACTCCGAGGCCTCTCATGCTTCAATTCTTGGGAGGACAGCTTGTTGGAAATCAAGAGCACCAAGCACAAGGAGAGGGATTTACAGATTACTTGAGAGAATATCAATCGTTGGGAGATGAATTTCATGCTGCCATGTCATTGGCAGATTTTTGCACTATCAAGTATAAGAATAGACCCAAAAACAACAATAGAGGACAGCAAAACCAGGATCTACAACGCAAGGTTGGAAAACTCGCGATCCCTTCCTTTGACGGATCTAGTAAATGCACGGCCAGAGCGTGGGTACAAAAGTTGGACACTTATTTCCAACTAAACCCCATGTTGGAAACAGAGGCTATTAAGTATGCTACGCTACACTTGGATGGTGAGGCACATGAGTGGTGGTATCATGGGCTTGTCACTTTAGGGCATGCCAACATCACTTCCTATTTGGAGTTCACACAAAAAACTATGGACAGATTTGATCAGAGGGATCCAGAGCTTCATTTCTGGGAGTTAGCACATCTTAAGCAGAGTGGATCAGTAGACACATATATCTCAGAGTTTCAGTGATTGGCAGTTATGGTGACAGATATTTCTGAGCAGAGGTTGGTTATGCTCTTTATTGAGGGTCTATCCGAACCACTTCGTGGTTGGATTAAGGCTTTCAAATCCGATTCCCTACAGGATGCGATCACTAGGGCGAGAGACATGGAGTTCTCCACACCTGACAACAAAATCTCTTCTAAACCTTTTGTTCCTCAGAAGAACAAGGGTAAGAAGCCTTTTCAGAAAAAGGGAAACAAGAAAAGTGACCCAAATGAGGAGTATCGCAAGGAATGCAGAATTAAGGGAATTTGTTACCATTGCAAGGAACGTTGGGAGCTGGGTCACTGTTGCCTAGGAAAAGGCAACTCACCTTATCGAGGTTGTGACCGAGGATGAGAGCAGTAATGACGAGCCTTCTCAGGATAGTGATGACAGCAGTTCAGATGAGGAGCAGCCTCAGGGAGAGGGTAAGAGTGGTATCATTGCTACCTTATCGGGCACTCCTAGATTCAACTTTTTTAGAGTTAGAGGAGTTTTACAGGGACATCGCATATGTGTGTTGATTAATAGTGGGGCATGCAGCCCTAGTTGAGAAACATATGCTACCCGCAGAGGACTTTGAAGGATTTAATGTGATGGTGGCAGATGGCTATAAATTGAGGTGCACTCGGAGGGTTCCACAGTTGCCTATTACCTTAGGCAATTACACAGCTACAGATGACTTCTATGTGGTGGATTTGGGTGACACTCATGCTATACTTGGAGTTTAGTGGTTACACTCATTAGGAAAATATTCTCAGAACTTTCAGACCATGGAACTTAAGTTCAGGACAGCAGAGGGGCAGCGAGTGGTGCTTAGAGGCATGACTAATGGATCAGCCAAGGTTGTGTCTGCTAGACGCATGGAGAGTATTTTTCGGCATGATGACATAGCTGGGGCAGCAGAGTGTTTGATCACCACCAAAGAGTCTTCATATTCAAGGCAGCCATATCATGTTGACATTCAGGAGCTATTGGGTAAACATGATAGGGTTTTTGGAGAGATACCTCCAGGGAGACCGCCTAATCGTGGTTTTGAGCATACCATTGAGTTAGAGGAGGGGGCCAAACCAGTGATCACTACCCCCTATCGTCATCCTAAGAAATTCAAGGATGAGATCAAGAAAGCAATCAAAGAATTGCTTGAGATGGGACACATTAGACCGAGCTCCAGTCCATTCGCTTCTTCTGTGGTCTTGGTGAAGAAGAAGGATGGAACCATGCGGATGTGCATTGATTACCGGGCTCTTAATAAGAAAACCATCAAGAACAGGTACCCTATACCTGTTGTGACCTTTTCACACATCGCCCCATTGCAAATGGGGACCCTCTGTCTTTTTTGCTTTTTTTGCTTTTTGCCTTGGCGTCACAACTGCTTATCACCAGTTCTTTTTGCAAATGAGGAGTTTGAGTTTTGAACGGTCACCCGAGTCAGTTGAAGAAATTGAGCCTAGATCACTGTATAAACGTCACCATTGTGCTTAGAAGGCCTGAGAGACGAAGATCGATTGTCGTTTCGGCCGATTCTGACACCTCCAAGTTTTTAGGGTTTCTCACCCCGGGCCCCCTATTTTTTAGGACCTACTTTTTTGGCACTTTTGGGCAATTCTGGGATCCCTGTTTTTTAGGGTCTATTTTTGGAAAGTTGCTATTTTTGGAAAATTTCTATTTTTAGAAAGTTTCTATTTTTAGAAGGGCCACGAGTTTCGAAAACGCACTCAGAAGTTCGAAACGAGCAACGAAACTCTCAGAAAATCGATTCGAAGTTTTTTTGAAATTTTGGTAAAAATCTGGAAAATCACATAAAAAGTTCAAAAATCTGGAAAATTCGTTCAAAAATGGTGAGAAATTCTGGAAAATCACAGAGAAATCTGGTAAAAGCACTAAAAATGGTTGAAGATTTGATGAAATTCGTCAAGAAATCTGAACATTCATGAAGAAATCTGGAAATTCTTAAAAAATCTGAGCGTTCATGGCAATCCGATCATGGTGAAGGTAGTTTATGACTGAGCAATCATGGAGGAGGCTAGAAATCTACCTGAGTATGAAGTTTACCATCTTGAAAATGGAGTTTACCAGTCAATGAAGCTTCGGCCAAGAAGTTAAATGGCAACAGATCTGAGCAATTCCGCTCTAAGTCAAGTGTCAATGGCACAAAAATCTGAGCAATGGACAGTCACAGCATGAAGTCCGCCCATGGAGAAGAGGGATCTGCCTAAGGAAAAGAGGCAATGGTCAACAAGAGGCCAAAGTCCGCCCTATGAATGGCCATCCATATGCTAAACTCCGCCCAGCTAAAGAGGTCCAATGGCAAGCAAAGCTAGGAAGTCCGCCCTCTTCAAGAAGTCAATTGGCAAGCATAAGGTCAAGGTCCGCCCAACAAGAGATGGTAAATGGCAAGCTCTTAAGCCAAGTCCGCCCTTAGAAAAAATGGTCAAATGGCAATAAAAACAGGGAAGTCCGCCTTAAGTTTTGGACAATGGCCAAGGATATGATAAGGTCCGCCCAAGTCAAAGTGGAAAGTGGCAATGAAAACCATGAAGTTCGCCTTAGTTTAAGAGGGAGTGGCAAACAAATGTAGCAAGTCCGCCCTAAGCAAAAGTGACAATGGCATCAGAATGAGGAAAGTCCGCCATCCAAAGTTGGCAATGGCCAACCAAAGGTCAAAGTCCGCCCTATGAAGTGGCTAAGAAACAATGCAAGTCCGCCCAGCTAGAATGGTTAATGGCAATAAAACATGCCAAGTCCGCCCTTGAGAAAAGCTAAAGTGGCATGAAATTTAGTAAAGTCCAAGTGTGAAATGGCAAAGAGACAAGGCAAGTCCGCCTTGGAAAAAATGAAGATGGCAACAAAATGTAGAAAGTCCGCCCAAGGTAAAAGATGAAAAGTTTAAGGCATAGACAAAGACAAAGTTAAAATGGACAGTCACAGCATGAAGTCCGCCTTGGGAAAAGGCTAGAGTGGCAAGCAAAGCTAGAAAGTCCGCCCTATGCTTAAATGTCAATGGATAGAACACAGCAAAGTCCGCCTTGGGTGTAGGAAGAAATGGCTTAGAGAATGACAAAGTCCGCCCTATCATGGCCAAGTAAAAGGTGAAGTCCGCCCCTTTGAGCAAAAGAGAAAAAGTCTAAGGCATAGCCAAGAAAAGTTTGAATGGCTAGCAAGTGAAAGAAGTTCGCCTTAGTCTAAAAAGAAATGGCAATAAGCTGAAGGAAGTCCACCATAGACATAAGAAAAGTGGCTTGACAAGTCCGCCATGTATAGAGAAGTGAGGAAAAATTAAAATTTGCCTAAGTTCAAATCCAAAGTGCCTAAGAAGATGAAATTTTGAAAAGGCAAATGGCTAAATAAAATCGGACATGGCTAGGAAAATTGTGGACACGGCAAAATAATTTTAGACAAGAGGCAATTTATGGCCAAATAAAATTGGACGTGGCTAGGAAAAAGTTGGATGTGGCTAGAGAAAATCATGGCCAAATAAAGGAGTTATGGCAAAATAAAATTGGAAGACAAAGATTGGACGAAAGAAAAATGTGGCCAAATGAAATTTGGACGGAGAGAAAATTTAAAAACTTGAAAATGAAATTTATAAAAATCTTTCAAAGCTTAGTTATCTAAAATAAATTTGTTTTGTTTTACTGCAGATGGATGACTACGCAGGGCGAGAAAAAAAAAAAAAAGTTCGGCATAACGAAGACAACGGCAGACACATCGTCAAGTACATCAAGCCAAAACTAAAGACAAACCTACCGGCGAAGTTTATTTGAGCACAAAAATGACCAAAATCTTGAAAGTAGCCAAAATTTGGCTAAGTATGGGAAATTCTCTACAGAAAAGATCCAATTTTCCTTCATTGCGGCGAAAGTACAAGCGAGTTCCTCTCCAAATTCAAGGCACTTGAAGAAATTCCAAAGCAATCCGGAAAGAAAGAATTGATAACTTCAAGTCTAAGCAGGTGCTCCAAGGCGAGGTGAGAAGAAGAAGCCAAAGTCATCCAAGATCGAAGCGTAAAGGATAAAGTCGTCGGTAGGAAAAATATTCTAAGGCAAGAACATGGAAAAAGAACAAAGCGACCAAGAAGGGCATCCAACACGTTGAGGTGGCGCCTCGTCATCTTCCAACCAATCAAATCATTCCAAATCAACATGCAACAACTTTCTATTTTATCTGTTGGTTCATATTTAGCAAAAAGGACAAGTGTCCTTGAGTGTAATTTTCTCATTGGTCGAGGGGTAGCAAACCCTAATTAGGGTTTTATTTGTAATCTTGGTTGTTGATTCCTAATTAATCTTGGCCATTGAATTGTAATCGGGGAGCCTATAAATTGAGCTCAACCCCTCATTTGTAAAGCATGGGAGCATGTTGCAAAACATGTTGAGATAAGCAACTGTTGTAAGATTGCCAAAATAATAAGTAATGCATGCATTGTTCTGATGGTGATTGCTTCTCTTATTTTGGAGTTGGCATGGTTCTTATCCCTCATCATAGTTTAGATTTCTTTTCATGTATGTTAGATGAATGCAAGATTTGATAAGTATTGATTCGTGGTGAAACTTTTGCTCATACTTTCTTTGAATGGATGATTTTCATTCAATGCGTAAAGTTAGCCTGAGCTTATTTTGTGGATACTTAACTTCTGTCTGGATAAATATTGTTCGATTCGATGGTAGTTATTCATGACATGAAAATCACCAGCACAACTCTCCCTTGAAGATTGCACTGGCTTTGCGTAGTTGGCGCGTTCCCTGCGTGGCGAAACAAAGTTTTGTTTTGTTTCACCGAGTCAATACCGTCTCTTGGATTCGTAGGAGTAGATTAATGCTTCTGAACCCTTCTCTTTTTTTAGTTTCTTTGATCCATGACCCAAGCAGTAGAGCTTCATTGTCTAGACCTTCATTGTGACTTGAACAAGCCTAGCGTAAGTCCCTTTGTGTTACCAGCATAATCACATCAAACCACAGAGCTCATCCGCATTCATCTTAAACATTGGAATTACCGTATGATCTTACTTGCAATCTTAGCATACGAGGTAGTTTTTCAAGAGGGGATAGAGCGTCTTTGGACTCTTTATTCTAGAATGTTTGTTGTGTCATAAAACACGCATCAACAATACCCAGGATAGATGAGTTGTTGGATGAACTTCATGGGGCAGTGTATTTTTCGAAGATTGATCTTCGTTCAGGGTATCATCAAATAAGGGTCAGAGAACAGGACATACAAAAAACAGCATTTCGTTGTCATTATGGGCACTATGAGTTCTTGGTCATGCCATTTGGTTTGACAAACGCACCTGCCACATTTCAGTCCTGCATGAATCATATATTCAATAAGCAGTTGCGTAAATTCTTATTAGTGTTCTTTGATGACTTGCTCATTTACAGTCGGACTTGGGAGGAGCACTTGAGACATCTTGACGAGGTCTTGAGTATCATGGGGGAGCAGTCACTCTATGCTAAGGCTTCAAAATGCGAATTTGGCCTTAGAGAGATATTATATTTGGGGCATGTGATCAGTGCAGAGGGAGTACAGGTCCATCAGGAGAAGATACTGGCGATACTCGATCGGCCACCACCTAGGTCACTCACAGAATTACGAGGCTTCTTTGGATTGTGCAGTTACTATAGGCGGTTTGTGAGGGGATTTTCACAGTTGGGAGCACCTTTGACAGATTTGACAAAGAAAGGTGCATTTAGTTGGTCAGAGGAGGCACAGCGAGCTTTCGATAAGCTCAAGCAGGTGATGAGTAGTTGCCCAGTATTGGCGCTTCCAAATTTCACACAGCCATTTGTTTTGGAGTGTGATGCTTCAGGTGAGGGCATAGGAGTAGTGTTGATGCAAAACAGACACCCCATAGCTTTTGAGAGCCGTAAGTTGAGGGGACCTGAGAGACTATACTCCATCTATGATAAGGAGATGCTCGCCATTATGCATGTTATGGCGAAATTCAGACAGTACTTAGTTGGAGGGAAGTTTGTGGTGAGGGCCGATCACAACAGTCTCAGATACTTCTTGGAGCAGAGGGATTTGAATGAGAGGCAGCAGAAGTGGGTCAGCAGGATACAGGCATATGACTTTGATATAGAGTATGTGAAGGGAAAAAAGAATGTTGTGGCAGACGCCCTCTCTAGGAGACCTTTAGCTTGCTCACTTTCAGAGATTTCCGCAGATTGGAAATCCCTCTTGTTAGTAGAGTACTCCAAGAATAAGTTTGCTTGTGAGTTGATGGATGGGTTGATCCAGGATGACAGGTACCGAGTGGTGGACGATGTGATTTACTACAAGGATAGGATTTACTTGGTGTCAGAGTCTAGATTGAAGGAGAAGATATTGCAGGCTTCTCATGACACTCCCTTAGCAGGCCATCAGGGCTATTTCAAAACTTACAGACAGGTCAGAGAGAGGTTCTCTTGGAAGGGCCTCAAGGATGATGTATTGAGACATATTAGGGAGTGTGTGACTTGTCAGCAGAACAAGTCAGAGCATACGCATCCAACCGGATTACTTCAGCCATTGCCTATTCCAGAGCAGAAATGGGAGAGCATTTCTATGGACTTCATCACAGGTCTACCTAAGGTGCATGGGAGAGATAGTATCTTTGTGGTGGTGGATCGGTTGACGAAGTACGCTCACTTCTTTGCTATTCCGACTGAGTACAGGGCACCACAGGTGGCTGAGTTATTTTTCAGGGAGATCTTTAGGTTGCATGGGCTACCCCAGAACATAGTCAGTGACAGGGATAGTAGATTCATGAGTGCATTTTGGCAGGAATTGTTTAGGTTGGCAGGTACTGAGTTGACTCCGAGCACGAGTTATCACCCTCAGACAGAGATTGTGAACAAATGGATTGAAGGGTACTTGCACAACTACATTGCAGGGCAGCAGCGGGCCTGGATTAAGTGGTTGCACTTGGGGGAGTATTGTTATAATACCACTTATCATATGTCCATTGGGATGAGTCCTTTCAGAGCCTTGTACGGGTATGATGCACCTTCATTTATGGAGATGGCTTTTGGTGACACCAGGGCTCCCAAAGCCAAGGATTGGATTCAAGAGAGTCAGGATATCTTGAGAGCACTCAAGGATAACCTACAGGTGGCACAGAATCAGCAAAAGACATATGCTGATAGACATAGGATTGAGCATAGTTTTGAGGTTGGTGATTTGGTATACCTTCGCTTGCAGCCCTATAGACAGTCTTCTCTTAAGAAGAGCGGAGCCGAGAAGCTCAAGCCCAGATTCTATGGACCATACAGGATTATTAGGAAGGTTGGAGAGGTGGCATATGAGTTGGAGCTGCCTGAGAGCAGCAAGATTCATAATATATTTCATGTTTTGTGCCTCAAAAAGGCACTGGGTCAGTAGGTTACTTCTTCTTCAGAGCTCCCACCGTTAGATGAGGAGGGACATTTGGTCCTAGTCCCCGAGGAGATTGTAGACACTCGAGAGAGGAGGCTGAGAAACAAGGTGGTAAAGGAGTATTTGGTGAGATGGAAAGATTTGCCAGTAGAGGATGCCACATGGGAGAATGAGCAGATTCTACAGCACCCGAGTTTGCAATTGCTTGAGGACAAGCAATTTCAGGAAGGGAGGACTGTAATATCCCACTATCAGTAGCCATTGAAGGGTCGCTTAGCCTTTTAATTCCCGAGGCTAATGTCCAGTTAAGGGAATCATTTATTTAATTGCTAAATTTATTGCCTTAGTTTCACTTAAATATTTAAAGGCGATAATGAGCAATTAATTAAGTCATTTTTATGAGAAGTGACTTTGTGGAAGTATTATTCAAATGGCTTATAATATATTTTAAACATCACATTGTAAAATTAAGTCACTTCTATCTCCCTATTGAAATATTAAAACTTCTTTTTGCTAAAAGGCACAGGTCTCTTTGGAATGAAAGAATACAAAAGAGAAGCATAGAAAATTCATTCGCACCTTTTGAAACATTTTAGACATTTCACGGGAGAGCTCTGGAGAGTTTTCGTGCCTGAGGGCACACGTCTTGGAAACCAGGTTCGGCAGTGAAACAAGTCTGCCCTAGCTGGAATGATAGCTTTACATTTTCGTGGATTTTTCCCTTGCGATTTTGCTAGTCTCGTTGGGAGTATTTTGGACGGAATTTTAGCAAAAGGAAGGCGTCTCTCTTTGCATAACTTCAGGCATTTCATTCACAGGTATGAGAGACAGAAGCAAGGACGCGAATATCAGTTTTTGGCGAGCTAATAGAAAAACGTGATTGCAGAAAGAAGAAATGACTTCCTTACCTTCACAATAGGTCGTGGCTGTTAGAGACAAGTCTAAAGGAAGGTGTCTGGGATGTTTAGGGCTGGATGCTCCATTTGAAGAAGACGTTATTATCACAAAAGATATTTCTGATGTCAGACATGAAATCTGGGCCATGTTGAGGTCGATTCACTTCATCTACAGGTTGGAGGCGAATTGTAACCAGGTCTGAGTCATTATTCCATGATATTTTGAAGTCTATGTGCTGTCAATTCATATTTATTTGTAATAGGGGGAAAGTCTATGACCTGCTGTAATTTCTGGGAATGTTTATGAGTAAATACTGCCAATATATGCATCAGAAATTCATATTTATGTTGCTTTTTCTGAACAACACAATGACTGGAAATTAACCAGTATGTCAAGGAGATTTTTGGGACTAAATACTGTTGTTGTAATCTGCAATAAACTCCTGTTTAGTCACTGCAAATATGCAAACTCAATTTAAACCCTGTTGTACGTATTTAAAGCACACCTCAGAAATATACAGTTCCAGCTATACCTAGCAATATGTTGTTTAATCTGAAATATGAATCTGTGTTGTTCTCAATCAAGGATATTGCATAGAAACATAGATTATATTCCAATGCTTATGCAGTCTTCTTTTCAAGAAACCATTCATTATTTAGGCTATGCTATGTGACCAATCTGATAAGAAAACGAGACATCTCTCAAAAATTGGGAAAAGCTACACAAGAAAATATCCATCTCAGGTCAGGGTCCTTACACCTTTTATGGCCAATGACCTACGTCTGTCCCTCTCTCCCATAGATTTTCCATCACTATGCATGGGAGCTTTTGAGTTTCTGCAAAATGACTTTTCTCCTAGTTTATTTAGGCAAAAATTTGAAATGTTACTCATGTTTGCAATAGCACTCCTAATGGTAGTCTCCTTGCCAAAGCTAGGGTTTCATTGCATAGCAAACATGGGTCTCCTATATGTGACAGCTCGAATAGAACTTCTTTAACAAAGATCATAGATGATGCTTCAACGATTCTTTCTCCCAATGAGTCTACAGAGCTATGTCATGCCGACTCCAAGGCTTTTAATTTTTCACATGAAAATTAACCTGACTTACATTTTTCTTTAGTGGCATTAAACCAGTTTCTTGCAGATGTGAGTGGAAAAAAGACTGGATTTGTCCCAAATGAACACAAATACATGTAATTTTAAAAAATAATTGTCAAAATTTAGTGGATTCATTTTAGATTCTGCAAAAATTAAAAAATTCAGTCCAGTCTCACCCAGATTCATCCAAGACAAACCCACAGTGATTCTCCCACCTCTAAGTAATTCCACAGCCGGATTGACCCTGATCCAGCTGCATATCCTACAGATCTGGCAACCTAGGTTCTTTCGTTTAAAGGGAACAGATCGCAATAAGACCATTTATCTGTCAAAAGAAAATATATAGCGTTTGACACAAAGAATGATATTCCCACACAAGGCAATGCACATCTTTGAAAAACCTGAAATAAATGGCCAACCATACATATGAGGAAAATTTTGCCAGTTCTTCTTTTTCAGGAGGTCATCAGGTTGTGAAAACAATTGAAGATGAAAATAGTCAAAAACAAAATGGGAGATAAGTAATGCTAAGATAACAAAACAATTATTTTGACGTTTGATGATTAGAAGGTTTAAAGCTAATACTTTTAACAGATGCAAGGTTATTCGTAAAAAGGGGGCATTTCTGTCTGCAAGGCTGTGATCTAGAGGTAGGATGGGGTTTTTATCACAATGGTGAACCAAGTTTAAATCTTGTCCAAGTAGCAGTATGAGAAGGTGTCTGCCTTCCCCGCTATAGTGTAATACCGTACTCCTACTAATGACTGTAAAGTGTAGAGAGCTACTTGCTGCCAGAAAATTAATCTATATTCTAAATTTACCCTGAAAAATTGAAAGAATAAACAGGTAGTTCAGCTAAACTGGAATACTCTATTCTGGTGAACGGTTATCAAATGGGAACTCGCTCCCTCTTTGCTCATAAATTACCCACCCGATCAATTCACCAAGAAAAATTAAACAAACAAAAAGGTGTCTCGTATATGGCATTAAGCAAAAAATCCACACTAATGAGCATTTTCATTAATCCGTCCCAAAGTATGGCCTTATCCCTTATTAATTTGTCTTTTGCTGTGCAGGATTTGGTGTACACAATTTTTTTCCCAAAAACAATTAAATTTTTAATAAGAAAGATCCATCTATTGCCGCTTCGCTCACTCGAGAAGAAGCAGAGGATTATTAAAAAATTATAGATGATATTACAGGAAGAAGATATGGGAGCCTGGAAGAGTACCTTCAGAATATGGCGTCTTTGTGTATCATCCATGAGGGCAAGCTTCCTAGCAAAGGAAAGAAGTGTATTTGTTAGTGACTGGGCATTGGGTACCCCTGTGATAGCCAATAGCCCCGGGCCTTCTGGACCTAATGCCTTCATTACATTTCCAATGCACTCATTGCTTTCAGATATCAGGCGACAGTAATCTATCTCCAACAACTCTAATATATCCGCCTTTTCCTCCATCTGCTCTCTTCTTGTCTGCAAATGAGTAAATGGAGAAATATAGCTGTTCGCGGGAAAGAAAGAATGAAATACGAGCTTGTATGCTACATGTTTGTTTCTTAAGGGGAAGGAAAAGTTCTGATTGTTTTTTCTTCCCCTTTTTCCTGCTATCTTCTTCTCTGCAATAAGGATTTTTTAAAATTTGTGTCCTCTTTCATAGAGAGAATGATCAGAAGATGAGCAGATTCATAACAGGGTTGTAGTATTTTGAAGTCCCTTTATTTAAAGTTGTTGTCAAATAGGTAGTTTGAGAGATAAAACTTTTGTATATTAATATATTTGATTAATATGCTTATAAATATATTTTTTAAGGTATTGTAGAAAATTTATGGTGAGATAATTTAAAATATATTTTATTATTTTAGTAAAAAGATGATTTTGAAGGTATTATAATTTATTAATATTGGTGATTATGTTAAAGATGTTTATCATTGATTATACATATTAATCATAAGCAAAATGATTTCATAATTTTATTTAAATTCTTTATAATACCACTATAATTATTATTATAATTGTTTCAAAATAATAGATATAATTATTTAATTTATTTTTTTCAAATTTAAATAAATCAGAAACTTGTCTTTAACAATAATTAAATATTCATAGCATTGGGACAAACAAAAAACAAGAGTTGCAGGCAACGAAGTTCCTGCCAAAAAGTTATAGAATAGTTATGTTTTAATATGTTGTGTTTGATAAGTTTTAGCAACAATGTTGAAAGAACAAATAAATAATCAATTAATCAATGAAACTGCATCTGAAGGAGGTGATTAAACACATTTCAATTAAACTATATATTGATAAGTAATAAAAAGTGTATAAATAAATTATATGTGTGGTTGCACAGTTCTTGTTAGAAACATGAATTCCACTACAACATGAAACAAATAGTCTTTTCTTCAACTTAAACTCCTTGTTCCATACCACAAAACAACAAACTAATCAGCGAATAAACAGATTTGAATTATATGAAAATTTGTCAGACAAGGCAAATGTAATCATTGTTCATTTGAAGGAACTTCTTTATGTGAAGCTCAATTTGAACCATTATAGCAAATAGTTCCTCATTGAATGAAGAAAATACTTTCAAGTCTTTTACCAATATTTCTATTGCCCTAGCTCTAGCTGACCTGAAATCACAAGAATATGAAAAAATAAAATTATGAATCTTTGAATTATATTTCAGTTCTAAAGGATATAGCTTTGCACTCACTCCACATTCATACTTTAGTTTATTGACAATGGATTTGTGGCGTAGACTAGTTCTGTATTGAATATTGTCTCCAACACAAACTCTTCTTTACCAGCAGGAGATTTAGGAATACAAGCAGTAGTCAACAAGAGATTTAGGAATACAAGTGGTAGGCATACATGGAGAGACCCACTATTTTCAAATCAAGGTACGGTGATACATACATAAGCATATGGTTATATTATATATATTACCATGAGGAGAGATGGAAAATGTGATTAAGGAATGAGACTATAGGGTTGGGCTTAAATGTCACACACTAAGCATTGACTTAGTGTGGGCCCTGCTAATTGCAATCTTATTTTCCTATAGGGTTATATTTTCCTCTTTCATTTTGCTAATTAGGAAATGCACTCGCCATCCATCCATGCATCATGCCATTAACTGTTATCAGTGGGTCTGTAGCATTTATCAGTCCGCTGTAAAGTACCCATGTTTGTGAGACCTAAAGGAATATAGGGAACTTTATCTAGCCTCTTGAAAAAATAAAATTTAACATGCAATATTTTTAACTTAGGTATATTGTTTTACTTATTTTTTATTACCCAACTCTATTTTTAATTGTATAATATAATATATTATATAGTTTTATCTTATATTGCATATTATATAATGTGTGCACAATAGTTATATGTGTTAAATTCAAATTAAAATTATTTAATTTAATATTTATTTTTTTAATTAAAATATTTTATAAAATTTATATGCTTTATTCAATAAAATAAAATTTTAAAAATAATTTGAATAATTTGATTAGTTGATGATTTTTTTTAATGCATTAAAAATATTATATTATATATTATGAATACTATGTTTTTTTTTTTTTTAGCTAGAATCGGTAGTAGGCATCGCCCTCCCTCTCCCAGACACTGGACGGGAGACTAGGAACTCGGAGACTAGAACTCACGACCAGAAAGCGCAACGAAATTATTACTTAGCCTAACTTAGGCCCCCGCTATAATGAATACTATGTTGTTATATTACATATAAATATTATAATATAGTATTTTAAATATTATATTATATATAATATTGTTATAATATAATATAAAATAATGATATGTTATATTATATATTATATTATATAATATATAAATGCTATAATATAATATATTATAAATATTATATTGTTATATTAGATATAAATATTATAATATAATAGTTTAAATATATAATATATTAAATTATGTTTGTATTATATATATTATATATATAAGTATTATTTATTATACTAAAACTATAGTATTATATATTATTATATTAAATTATATTATGTATAATATTTATAATATTATAATATATGATATGATATATTATAAGATAATAATACAATAATATAATATAAAAATATAATATTATTATAATATTATAAAAAAACTTATTTTCATCTTCTTTTATTGAGGATTAAGCTATCATCAACCTTATAAATTTGATGAAGGATTTGGTGGGGTTTCAAATCTTTGAGGTGGATGGAAAGATGTAAGCAAGTAAGTAACAATTAAAATTCTCTGTAAAATAATCACATAGACCTTCCAATAGTTTTCAGGATTTGTGGATTGGGGATGCCAAAGAAGGCTTGAATGTATGGGAAATCCCAATAACATAAAAATCTAGAAAACTTAACACACAATGGATTTCACAAGGATTCTAGGTGAGGTTTCAAGTGTTGAGATTAGGTATTGTACATCTTCTATAAAAAATATATTATAATATTATAGATTAAATAAACATTTAGTGTGGTGCATCTAGGAGGTGTGTTTAGCCACATTAGATATTTAAATTAAATAAGATTAAATCATTTGTACAAATAAAATAAAATAACAATTCCACTAGAGATAATATAAAATTAAAAAATTCCGTAAGTTGCAATTAACCATAAAAATTTAAAATTTCAATCCAAAATTTTCCCTCATATCTTTCTTTTACCATAGTACTCTATCTTTTCTATAGGAATACACAGCATGAGACAGTTAACAATTATATTGTTAATACTTTGTCTTTTGGTTAAAATTTAGATTTATAACCACATGTTTATGAATATAAATGTTTATTATTATTTTTTTGAGACACTTTGAAATAAATATTAATAATTTTAAGTACATTAGTTTCACTTTATATTAGTGTGGGTTTAAGGCTTGAATTTTTTCCCCTATATATTATGTCATTTAGTCTTCATATTATTATAAAAATATATTATAAGGTATCAACTTTTAGTGCATTCTTAGAAATTTAATACCTATTAGGATTAAATACTTGGTGGCTATAGATCCACTTGTCCATTTATGTATGTGATGAATATCTAATTTTTTGACCTTTTATGATCAAACACTCTATTCATGATTAATGATATTTTTTGAAACTTTTTACATAAGAATTTTATGTAATTTTCTTTCAATTTACATAAAGTAAGAATAAAAGTCAAATAAATTAACTACCAACTTATTCAAACTTAGAGTTAAATAACATAATCTAAGACTAACAAATATTTTTTCTAGTTTTTTAATAATTAACCATAAAAATATAAAATCTCAATCTGAGATTCTTATGCACTTAAGAGTTAAATAACACAATTTAAATTTTATTTTATTTATTTACTTTAAATATTTCTTATAATTTTTTAATAATTAAATATAAAATTTTAAAATTTCAATCTAAATTTTAATCTTTTTTTCATAGTACCTTTTTTTTTAATAAGAATACAATTAAAGAAGGATAAAACAACTAACTATTAGATTTTTTTTTAATGTCTTTTTATACGATAGGGGTGTCCCCACCACCCAGCCCAATGTTTTCTATGTTTTCTATGGTTAAAATATATATTGCATTATTTTTATTAGACAATTTTAAGTGCATTGGTTTTACTAACAAGTGGGGTTTGATGGCCTAGATAATTTATCTAGGTGTTGTGTTCAATCATATTATAAAAAAATATTGTAAAATATGAGATGCAAATTAATAATTAATAAGATTAAATACTTGATGGTTATAGATGAATTGTCAATTTAATAAAGATAATAATAAAAAATAAAATACATTAACTAATCAAATTACTCAAAATTATTTTTAAAAATTTATTTTATTAAAATAAGTCACAATTTTTATAAAATATAAATATTTACTTTACATAAAAAATACAAACCATATAATTTATTTATAAATAAACTTAGTAAAAACCACTTAAACAATTTTAATTACAAGTAATATACTTAGTAAAAATAAATATTTATTTAGATAATTTTAGTTTCAATTTAACACATAACAGAAAAACATTATATAATATGCAAAATAATATAAAATTATATAGTATATTATATTATACAATTAAAAATAGAGTTGCCTAATAAAGAACAAGTAAAACAAGATAAGTTAAAAACATTAACTTATATTCTAGGGGATAAGGTAAATTTCTTGACAGTCCTCCAAGTTTGACAAACACCAACACACTGAAAAATGCTATGGACCCATCATATCATGGTTAATTGCATGATGCATGGTAGATGGTCGTGCATTTGGCAGTTAACATAACGGGAAAAGAAAAACGGGGTTGCAAATAGGAGGGCCCCACGCTAAGCATCAAAGCTTAGTGTGTGACATTTAAGCCCAACCGATTATAGCAACAACTTTAATTAAAAAACCCCTACAATTTATTTTTAAAAATTATAAAATAGTAATATTCTTTCAAATGCTCATATGAACTATAGAAATATCATTATCTTTATTAATTTTCTTCCCTTAAAATGATATATATCTACTAAACATATAGGGAGAAGTTGTTGATTAAATAAAATAATCTTTTTGAAAAACTCTAAGATTACCATATAAGGAGGATTAACAAATTAATTAAATAACAAGAAGTTTAAAATAGTAATAATTACCATATTTTTTTAATATAATTTCTTGAAGAAAGAAAAATTGAAGATTTTAAAAAAGGAATATATTGTTTAAAACTAATAAGTAAAAAAATATGTACAAAGATTTTACAAAGATCAATTAAGAGAAGAGATAAAGATCAATTTCTCATTAAATTCAATGCAAAGAATACTTCTAAACCTTATTATCCATACACTCAATACCAATTTTATATGCTTTGCAATTACATGCAAAAAAGAACCATACACATATTTTTCTAAAACTTGTTTCTTAGATTGTCCAACTTTTGTAAGCTCAACTTCCAAAAGAGAATTTAAAATAATACCAAATTGTATTTTGAAAAAAAAAATTAAAATTTAAAATATATATACACATTCAAATGTGTAATGAAGAGAATTACCATCTTTTCCAAGGAAGTTGCCAACAAAGAGGTCATCAATCAAGCCCTTGCGTGCCCCAACAGTTATGTTTAAATTGTCTGCTTCTTGCCCTAATCTGTATAAGTAATCTTTCCCTTTGTTGTTTTTAGCGTCTCATGAAGATTGACTCAAATTTTATAAAGTTCACAGAATTCATAGAAGGACATATTCAGTGAGACCCCATTATCTTAAAAGAAAAAGGAAAAAAATATTCCCAGCAATAAACATGTAGTTGGCTTTAACTTGTCGATCCTCACATTCTAACATTGGTATTATCATTATATTGTGGAAGTGGTGCTCCAAAATGCATTTAAAGATTTGAAATTTTTTATCCATTGAAGGGAAAATACAACTAGTAGAATCTGCAAAATCAAAAGAATATTATAATACATTTTATAAAATTTTAATATATAAGTTACAAGACAATTATCAGGAATGAAATAGAAACTACTCAGAGTAATTCTTCCTCCTCCTGATAAAATAAGATGAAGAAACTTCTACCCCATTTACATTCCAAAAAGAAAAGAATTCACATAAAACTTGAAATCTTCAGAGTTTAGATGGTCCTATGAATTATCAAGAACTAAGAAAATACTTATGCTTGATATGTGATGTCTCTTAGTAGCAATTCCAATGGAAGGAGGAGAATCCTCCAGTTTTTCTCCCTAAAATCAAACCTCTCCTAAAATCATATATAAATTGAGTTGGTATTGGTATTGATATTGATATTGATATTGATATGCATGAGGCCCAAGAAAACATTTAACTAACTGAGGCACTCGAAAAACATATAACTAACGGAAATTTATGCAATAAAGCTTATTTTTCTGCTCTTTATTAACTTAAAAACTACCAATAACAAATATTTACGATAAGAATTGTTTTCACAATCTTATATTTTTATGAGAATTATTTTCACATCCAAGATTTAATTTTATATTTTTATATTCATTTCAGCTGTTTTAGTTTATTGTAGATTGTTGTGGTTTTTGTAGCCAATAAAATTTTGAATAATTAGTTAAATATTTTTTTTATTATAGTTTTGTGGGAAAAAATGTCCTAAAAAAACTGATATAATGTATGAAAAAGAAAATTATGAATTTTGATTGGCTGCAAACAAAACATTTAATCACTAGTTAACAAATAGGGGTCCGCTATAGTTCCGTGGCAGGAACTAATAAAGATTATACAAGGAACGCCTAAAAACAAGGTTAAATGTTATGGATAAGATGAATTTGGTATAATTGCTTTTGAAATCCAACTCTATATTTTTTTTATCAACATTTCAAATCACATTCAGTGATCCATCATCAAGAAAGAATTGTGATTTAGCCTACGAATATAACACTTAAAGGAGGTAAGGGATGAGGAGTGACGAGAGTAATAGAAACTGGAGAATGAGAAAGAAGGAAAATAAAAAATAAAAAAATTAATACATGAAAATGAGATGAAGCATGTACTTATTAAAAAAATATACATAATATTAATAAAAATATAGAAACAGGAAAATAAAATGAACATGAACATGAATATTGACATATGTATCTATATATATAGAAATTGATGATTAAATATGTATATATAAAACAAGGAAAATACACACACATTTGTGTGTGTGTGTGCATATGCATACGTGTGTATACATATGTATGCATGTTATATACATATATATGCACATGTATACATATGTATGCATATATGTATGTGCATGCATATATATGTCTAAATATATATGCACACGTATACAAATATGTATACATATGCATATATGCATACATGTATGTATACATGCAAAAACATATAAATACATACACATATGTATGCATGTATGTACATTTATATACATACATGGGTAATCCCACAATACTGGTTTACAATTTTTGGCTAAACTGGACATTGAACTGAATTTTTTTAACTAAATCTTCACTTTCGGGCACCTATAGCGGTTAAACCGTGAGAAATTTGAAGATGATGCAAACTAGTGATTTGTGACATTTTGTTTGTAAATTCTAAATATATTTTTTTCAAAATTTTTGGAATTAGAATGCACTTCTTTTTCCATCTCCTTTGAAAACTAATTTTTAGCAGTAAACATCATTTTTAAAGAGTGGCATGTACTTGCTAACACAAATTTTTTCTATGAAGGATAAAATTATAATTTTTTCGAATTTAGATTCATAACTACAATATCTAGTGCATGAAATTGGTTTCATAGCATTTCATTGAATATTTTTTTCTTAATTAAGTTTTGAAGTCAAACCAGTTACAATTTAGATATGATTTACTTGCTAACACATAACTTTTTTTGTATGTATCGAAATTCAATTTTATTTTTGTTGGATCAAGGACATCAATATCTAGTGCACTGATATTTTTCAATTTTTTTTTATAATCTGCTATTTTTCCACATGTGCAGAACAAAGAGCTTGATTTTTGGTGGAAACCCTATGTTTAATCAAACTAAAAAAATACATAATAAAACTTATATTTGATGGATAGCTCATTCCAAGGACTACCATCATCCAATTGGTTATGTGAAGTTTCCTCCATTTTCATCCTCAATCCGAGCTTTGAAAGGAATTTTTTTGCATAAATTTGGTGCAAGAGGGGGAGAAGGGCAAAAAACGGGGTTCACTTGATCCCCCCTTCAAAAGAATCCCCCTTGACCCTCGAGCAAAGGGGGGTTTCACTCAAAGGGGGGTTTGTACAAACCCTCCTTTTTTTCAAAATTTCCCTTTGTTTCCATTTTGGACAACGTACAAAAAGTGGGTCCTGTCATTAAAGAGGGTCCGCTCGAAGGGGGGTTCCAACAAACCCCTTTTGGGTTAAAGCGAACCCCCCCTTCATGTGAACCCCCTAAAATCTGAAATTTTCTTCATAGGGGAATTTTTGCAATTTTCCTTCCTCAACGGAATTGTAAACCAGTTTTGTGGGATCACCCACATACACGTATATGTTTGATAAGAGGTTAGATAAATTATAACAAGGTAGTAGCCAAGGTGTTAATGAATACAAAGAGATCTCAAAAGGATGTGAAATTAAAATTTTCATAGATGTCAATGCAATGATTATTAAGTTGTGATCTTCTATTTGTAGGTGTGACGTGAGATAGGCATGAAGAATATTTATTTATCTCAATAAGAGTTTACATTTGATGGCATTGTTTGCTCTAGTGATAGATAAATATGTCATTCCCTCACCACTACAACTAATTTCCATTGTGGTGAGCTAAGCTTTGATTTTTCTTATGGTGTCTTCCTCTGACAAAATCAAGGGGGAGTAGGTGATGTTGGTTGAAATAATAGGGAAAAAGGAAGAGAGTAATAGACCTCAAATCCCAAGGGTCAGTGGTGAGAGAATTCTAAATAATTTCTTAGACTATCTTGAGTGGAAGATTTCTAATCATGATCTAAAAGCTTAGGTTTCCATGATTTAGGATTTAGCTAGCCAAGTGGATGAAGCCCTCTATACTAGCATCAAAGAAGCTATGGTCAACCTCATCCTAGACTCAAGCCAATCCCTCATTCAAATATGTCTTCAATGTGACACAAAAACTTAGGTGTGGTACTATGTTGTCTATGCCCATAGGTACATACCTCCTTCATGATGATATATAATAAATTAAACATCAATTTGAATCTTTATGTGCTTGTTATCTAGGTCATTTTCACAACATTCTAGCAAAGCAATACAATATTTCACAAGGATTTGGAAGAGATGGCTAAAAGTATGAAGACCCAAATGGCTTTTGGAGCTTTGGATACAAAGTTCCAATGTTCTGATAGGGAAAAGGAGGATGATTTGGTTGAGATCGCTCGTCCCACAAAAACCTCCAAATGTAAAAAATATAAAAGATGTGTGGAGGTGTCTTCAAGGCCTATGCAATTTGCTTTGTGGTCCCATATAATATGATATACTTTAAAATTGGACTGTCATATGGGTCGATACATAAACTCTATGGTTTTTGCACTCTCTCGTTAGAGTTGGAGGGGTTGATGTAATTTCCCCCTCCCACTAGCTTGTTCTTTGTTGGTTTTAGTGGTATTGTCTTCTTTTGGTTTGTTAACATTGGCTATCTAGGTTGTAACAAAACATGTTCTCTCATATGCAAAATGGTTTTAATAATATATGGCAATTGAATATCTCTCTTAGTATCTTTAAATGTCATTACTACATATTTCCCACCCCATTAAAAGATGCAATCGTGCAGTAGTAGTCTTTGGAGATGTAATGGTTTTGATTACTAGAATTTTTTTTTCCTTTTTTAATGGACCTAGTGAGTTTTCAGCTATTAGAATAGACTTAAAAGCTCTATTTTTTTAATTGTGGATGTCTAACTCAAATTTATGAATAATATATCATACATAATACATGTGTATGTATATAATATTTAAGCTTATATGTGAAATTAAGAATATCGTAATTTAAGTGGGTGGAAGGGTGGGCACCCCTCCAAGTTGGCAGAGGGGGGTGGCACTTGATGCCACAGTGGTAGGGTCGTTGGGGGAAGGAATGGTTGAGCTAGCAATCATAATGGCAAGTGATGGCTGAGGCAAGTCTTTTTGCAAGGCATATGGTGGATAGTTGAGGACATCTACAACACCCAATTCAATGTATAGTGATGATTGCATATACTGCCTAAGGGATTTACTCCTCATGGCAAGAACATCTTGCATGTTGGATGGTGTACCATTGCATAGGTCGGCGGCGGCCTTATGAATGGTGTTTTTATTTATTGTTGGCTTGCATCATTTTTGGTTAAGTTTTTCTTTGCAAGTGCTAGTGGTGTTTGTGAGCTACCTTCTTTCCTTTCTGTCGGGTGTGGACAGTGCAGGGTCGTCAATGGCAAAGTGCTCAAATTTTGTAATTGAGGTTTCGATGGAGGGCCTGACAAGATTTGGGGCAGACACACCAATTTCATTGTCGTCGAAGGCGAGGAAAACTTCATTTAGGGAGATTACTAATCAAAGATTGAAGCGTATTCTGCTTAATTATGACCCTTTGGTCATTGCGGCTGTGAAGATGATTCTGGGTTTTGGCCACTTGGAAAGAAAGGAGTACGGGAGGGATGATCTGCATGTTTCTTCTCATTTCCTGCATCTCTCCTGGACAAAAAAGTTCCCAAGGCAGAAGCAAAGGGTTTGTTGGTTAAAATGTTTAGGGATGATCTAGTGGAAGGGGTGGACGAGGTTCTTAGTGCAGTGATAGAAGGAAAGGGTTGCCCGAGGCCTTGTGAATTGGAGCGGCTCCACTTGAAGGAGACTGAAGATTTTTCCATTTCTCCTGGATTTGTGTGGGCCAGGCTTTATGAGGCATTGAATGATTGTGGCGGTGGTTGTAGAGTTTCTTAAGATTTTTTTTGGGTTGATGGCGGTTGGTGGTGTGAATTGGGAAAAGGACTTCGAGGCTTTTGCAAAATCTAATGGTTTTATGTAAGTTGGGCTATGGGTTGAGGTTTTTTTGGTCTATGGCCTAGGGTTGGTGTAGTTTTCTTATTTGTTTGGTTAGAGCTCTGTTTGCAATATAGCCATTAAAATGGCAATTTTGTTGTGCTTTACTCTAGTCGGGGTTATTGTGGTAATGGTAGGATGGTTTTCTACGAATATTGGTCTTTAGTTGATGAATTTGTTGGTCGGGTGGCTCTCTAATTTTTTGGTGATGAAAATATATTTTCCCTGCATTGCAAATGTTTGTAGCTTTGATAATTTTAATAATAAAATACTCATCTTAAGTATAAAAAAAAAGAATATCATAATTTAAATATAATAAACAATATATATAATTAAGAGAAATATATGCATAAAAATCAACTCATAAAAAGAAAAATAGTAAAATAAATTCAATGATATTAGACATGCACTATAAAAAAGAATATATACATAATGTTGATGTATATATATAGATAATACATATTGTATTAAATATAAATGTATTAGTTTTAATAGAATGTATCTACACATCTAATAAAGAAGTGTTTAAATAGGTAATTCATTCCTTCTTTATGAAAGAGATGATTATAAATGAAAAGTGTGTGTGTACATGTGCGTGCAATATATTAAAAATTAAAAATTAAAAATTAATTAAAACATGTTTTTAAAATACATATAAATAAATATGAAATAAATTTCTATAATAATGATTGATAGACATATCAATGGTTATTATATAAGTTTATTTTATATATTTTTATTTGTATTTTAAATGTATTTTTTAATTAATTTATAAATGTTTAATTTATCGTAGACGTATACATGTATTGATAAATAAATATTTATAAGATAGAGAGTATAAACATATTCTTTTCATTTATAGTCCTCTCTTTTATAAAGAAAGAAGGTGTTCACTATTTAATATTTATTATATAGATAGACACATTCTATATGATGTTAGATCTAGAACATAATGCAAGTGATTAATATCATATCAAATTCTTATTCTAAATCATCTAAAATATATTTAGATTGAGCATAAAGAAGATTAAATCAAACAATTCTTACCTTCACTTTCAAGTGTAAGAGATCTCCTGTATTGAGAATATTTGTTCTTGGATATAAGTGTTGTGGTTGCTATTGGAGTTTTCAAGATCTTGATAACATGTGCTTTGATGATGTATGCGCGATGTGGATGTGTGTAGTCTTGATGTTTTATCTCACATGTGTGTTGGATCATTATGATGGTGGCGAGTTCAAATGAATTGATTGCTTAATTTGTCAATACTTGAGTGAGGATGTGAATGGTGGAGATTAAATAATTGATGGAAGATGGAGATGCACTTAGGGAATTGGATCCTCTACAAGGGACCTATTTTAATTTAATACTTTTATTCAATTATTGGAGATAGGTGATGCAGACCTGTTTATTTGAATTTAGGATAGATGACTTTATTTTATTTATTTATTTTAGGTGGGTGAGAGTAGATTTATTTTATTTGAGTGGGTGTAAGTGGATTAATTTAATTTAATAATAAGGTGGGAATAGATTTAATTTAATAATAGGGTGGAAATGAATTAATTTGATTTAATTTGATAATGAGAAGAGTTAATTTTATTTAAATTAATAATTAGATGAAAATAGGTTTTTTTTAATTTATTTAATAATGAGGTGAAAATGGGTTTATTTTTATTTAATGTAATAATGAGGTGAAAATGGAACATTTAATTTAATAATGGGATAGAAATAGCTTTAATTTATTTAATTTAATAATGGGATGATAGATCTTGGATTTTGGATTTGTTTCTTGGATTTGGGATTTGGGCTTTTGGATAGTGGGTTTGGATTTGCATTTGAATTTTTGAATTTTGCATAAGGGTCAACAATCTCACACATCCTATGACAGTCAAGATCAAGAGTAGATACACTTATAATGACTCTAAGACTCTTATCTTCTTTAAATGTTAACATCAATGATGTCTTGTAGATATGTTGATAGAGGGGGGAGATTAATTTTTTTGTCTATTAATGCCTAGGATAGGTTTTCATCAATAGACTAGCTTTTATCTTTAATTTTTTTGTAATCCATTAGCACCTCAAAGAGGTTTTTATTAGAGGTTTTGATTTTTACTTATTTTTTATGAATTTTGTATTATTGTGAATATTTTCTTTGTCTATATTCGTTGCGTCATTTTGATATTTTATTTCATGCAGATTCTGGTAGAACCATTGAAATTTTAGGGTTATATTCATGCTTACTAGGGTTTACGTTTCCATTCCTTAGTCTAAAACCCTTTTCCTTTGTTGACCCTATCGCTTTTGTTATAATTTTGTGTTGACTTGTTGACCAAGTTCTTGATCTCTTAAGTTGTGCTCAAGCCCTTTTTATTTGTTAAGTTACGAGCTCCTTCTCCTAGAATGATCACTTATAACATTTTTGCATGTGCAAAATTAAGAAACTTAAGTGATCTGCTCATATGCCATTCTGTAGGCTTGAATGCCTATAGTTGTCAAGTTTCCATTGGTTTCTACACTTCTATAGGTCCTTGGTCACGTAAGGAATTAGGAGTTGTGGACTCACAAAATATATATTGTGGTGTTATCTCATTTTATTTTGTACATTTGCGGGTTTGATGAGGTGGGCCCAACTCAGGTCATGCACTTGTGGATATGTGACATGTGGCCTTGTTAGCACCACGATAGTTGATGTATCTGACCTTTTTAAAAGTTTCACTTTGTGGGCCCGTGTGGATGACATGTAAAATTAAGGTGATGTGGAGTGTTTTTCTTGGTTTGAATAAATTCAAAGCACTTCAACTTCTAATCAAGTATTTTCAAATGTGGTCAACTCAATTTACGATTATTGATTTTACTTGTATTTTTAAGATCAATGGTTCATTTTCAAACTTGAGGAATGGTTAGTGGAAGGCTCCTGGTGCACACAAACGAGCAATAATGGTAGAAGTGACCATTTTTAACCCAATTTATTAATGGGTTCTCTCAATAAATATTGCCAAGTGATCATTGAGAGGATTTATTTTACATTGCATGAGAATTAGGAGTGGGCTCTTGTTATCTTACAACTTTTGTGATGAATTATGGTTTCTTGTGCAATAAGAAAGTAAATTCATTTCTTGAGCTTTGGTTCATAAGATTTGACTCTCCAAAAGTTATGATTTGTGTAATTGTACTTACAAATGGGTGATCCCACAATAGTGGGTTACACTTTTTGGCCAAACTTGACATTGAACTATTTTTTTTTAACTAAATCTTCACTTTCAGACACCTATAGCTGCTAAACCATGAGGAATTTGAAGATGATGCAAACTAGTGATTTGTGAAATTTTGTTTGCGGATTCTAAATATATATTTTAAAAAAAATTTGGAATCAAATTGCAATTCTTTTTCCATCTCCTTCGATAACTAGTTTTTAACAGTAAACAAATTTTTAAAGAGTGATGTTTACTATATGACACATAAGTTTTTTTCTATGAAAGATAAAATTCTATTTTTTTTTAATTTAGATTTGTAACTATGATATCTAGCTCCTTCATTTGGTTTCATAGTGTTTTATTGAATATTTTTTTCTTAATTAAGTTTTGAAGTCAAACCAATTATAATTTAGACATTAGGTTTACTGTATAACACATAATTTTTTTTGTATGTATCAAAATTCTTTTTTTTGTTGGATCAAGGACATCAATACCAAGAGCATAGATATTTTTTCAAAATTTTATTTTGGTAATCTACTATTTTTCCACATGTGCAGAACAAAGAGCTTGATTTTCGGTAAAAAACCTACATTCACAAGAAATAATTTTTTTTATAATAATCAAATTAAATATATTTAAAATTATACTTTTTGGGAAGCTTATAATAACTACTGCATACTTACAAAACAAAAATTTTAATAAATTCATTTGATCCCCAAAAGGTAAATCAAAAGTGGTTTTTTATCATCATTTTGATAGGTGTAGAGGAGACGCCATTATAGGTAAGGTTTAAAACTAGCGGGGTTATATCCAAGGGGGTTTGATCAAACAGTCTTCAATTAAAATCCTTTAAATGGAACCTTTCAAGGCTTAAATAATTATATTTTCTAAAAATATGTGATTTCAGTAAAAATCAGGATGTCCCAGAAAGTGTACCGCATTATTGTGGCAACACACAAATAGGAAAATTGTTTAAGGATAAAAAATACCAAACCCTATTTATAATTTTCAAGCCCTATGTTTTTTTTAAAAGAGTCAATCCAAGTGGAATTGTGATGACTTGTTGCAGGTGGATGATGAGGCATTGGAAAGAGGATCTTTGGGAAAGAGGATCTTTGGGAAAGAGTAATCAACAAAGGGATTATAAAACTATTTCCAAAAGGTGGTGATAAAACATTGACTAAGAACTGGAGACCTATTACATTGCTAAATGTTTTTTACAAGATTTTGGCTAAAGATAATTTCCTTAAGGCTGGTTAATATCTTGCATAACTTCATCAACAACACTCAAACATGCTTCATCAAGTGTAGATGCATCCTGGAAAACTTGATAACAAGTTGGGAGGCCATGGAATGGGAAAGATACACAAAAAAAGAGGTTGCTATGCTTTTACTCGACTTTGAAAAAGCTTATGGCAAGGGGGTGTTGCCACAATAATGGGTTACACTTTCTAGGATATCTTGATTTTTGTTGAAATCACATATTTTTAGAAAATATAATGATTTAAGCCTTAAAAATGTTCCATTTAAAGGATTTTAATTAAAGAGGGTTTGATCAAACCCCCTTGGATAAAACCATGCTAATTTTAAACCATACCTATAATGGAGTTGTTAGAAATATATGCCTAAATCATCACAAACTATAACCTCTATTGGAGCCAAGTCTGTGTGACATGCTTTGGGTCTGGCCGACTAGCAGTTTTGGATCTTGTGGTTTGTACAGGTCGTTGTGACCTTGTTTCAGTCATGCTGAAGGAGCCTATTGCTGTGACAAGAAGCATTCATTGTAACCTCTCACCACCCATGGAGATCTCTGGCCGACAAGCCATTCTATCGTATATCGGAGAGGCTTGGCCGAAATATTTAAGGTTTTGCTATGAGGTCTTACCGATATGAATGTATCGTCGATAGCATTCACTTGGTGTCTTCGGGGTAACTCGGAGGTTTCGTTATAAACTCCTGGCGACAGTTGCTTTGTCTCACCGACATTATACATCGGTATAACATGAGATGACTTGGTAAGAAGTCTTACCGATATGGAATGTCTCACCGACGGTGTACACTCGGGGTAGCACAAAAGATCTCGTTGTGAGCTCTTAACAATGAAAAGAAGTCTTGCTGACTGTTCGGTATGACTTGAGGCTTCAGAGTAACATAAAGAACTTGATAGGATGTCTCAGTGAAAGATGATTGTCTTGCCGATGTGAATACTCATGTCTATGTGACTTATGGACCTCGGTATGAAGTCCTCGCGAAAGTGATGAGTCTCGCCGACTGGTGGATGCTTCAGAACAACATGAAGACTCGGTGGGAGGTCTTGGTGAGAGTGAAATGTTTTGCCGATAGTATGACATTTCGATGTGACTTTGAATATCGGTATGTGGTCTCACCGAAGAGTGATAGTCTTGCCGAAAGGAAAACTGAAGTCGATGCAACTTGTGAGCTCGGTAAAACGTCTTGTCGATAGGATGAACTCTTGGTGATATTGAATGCTGACTGTTTTAGCATCAGGGAGACACGGTCAGTGTCTCACCGATATGCCAACACAGCTTGATTTCATTTTGATCATTTGACCATCCTATGTGGAGTCTCATGGACCAATCAGAGAAGCCGAATGGGAACTGTTGGAAGACAGTTCGTTGTGGCAGTTCTGAGAGGAAGCTCGATAGACAGGGAATGACATGAATATAGTTTGTAGTTGCAGATGCTCAATGGTTCAGTTGGTTCGAAGAAAAATTGTGTGAACAGTTCAAATTGTATCAGAGTGATTTCTATTCTGTAAAGATTGTAACTTGAAGGTTCCTGTACAATATTGATCATTGTGAAAGCTATTGTAATCTGGCATCAGAAAGATAAGTCAGAACTTTTTACGTAATTATTTGTTACTGTAATACAAAGTGACTTCTCTTGGTGTGGTGGGTTTTTCTCCCATAAGGGTTTTCCCACGTAAATCTGGTGTTCATCTATGTTTGTCTAATTCTCTATTTTTGCTATTTATTTCAAAGTGCATCTTAATTGAACTGTAATTGAAAAATTTAAAAGTGTCTCTGCGTTCTTCCTCAAGGTTTTGATGTTAGGAGAGTTGCTTCCATATCTAGCTTTCCTTACAAGTGGTATTAGAGCTTGGCCAGTTGTGTTATCCTTGTGGGTACGTTGGGTTTTTTGAGTCAATTCTGTTTCAGTGGGAGTCCTGTAGAAGTTTGTCAATTTCTAATTATAGATTGAGATGGCTAGCACATCAAGAAAGGTTGAAATAGAGAAGTTCAATGGCAGAAATTTTGAGTTGTGGAAACTCAAAATG
>VDFB02021359.1:101260-111724 GCA_007258455.2 Sequoia sempervirens | reverse complement strand
TCCTAGTGACTCCATTTCCCCATGGTGCAAATATACTGAATTCATCATTTAATGACTCCTTCACTCATCATATTTACTTGAACATTACAATTGAATAAATTATCCTTTCAAGGAATTTCACACCAGTGCCCCCACTGCTTTGTCATGTTACAACCTTACATTGTCAATGGACATTTTAAATCACACAATTCAATACACTTTCCTATTACATTTTTAAACCACATCTCTTTGAGGCATTTTGTTAAATTTAACAATTGACTTTCTTTGTGTATGCTTCCAAAGCTATCATTGAGTTATTTTGTCAAACAGTTATACAAACTAGCTTTCATTGACTTTATTTGTGTATGCTTCCAAAGCTTTCATTGAGTTATGCTTCCAAACATTTCAATTAGTTAATTTGACAATTTAGCACTTTTTGCACAAGTAAAATTATTCGTCATGCCAAAGAAATGAACTGTTAAAAGGAAAAAACTAACAGATGATCAAATCCAAGCCATCAAAGATAAAGAGAAAAAATCGATGAGGGAATATCGTGAAAAGAAGAAATTGGGAACGATTGATGATAACAAGCCAGTTGAAGAGGAACCTCAACTGTCAAAAAGAGAAAAGAAATTGGCAGCACAAAGGGCACGAATGCGAAAGAGTTGTGCTAGGGGAGATGCAGATACTCTAGTTGGAGACACACCATATACCGCAAGTGAATACGAAGGGACACCATTAAGCACAAGCAAATATGGAGGGACACCATCTACCACAAGTGAGTATGGTTGGAAACCATCCACCACATCTGAAGTTGAGAGTACATCATCACTCAGAGTTGAGGAAAAAGGTATACCATCATCCCCACGTGAACCTCAAGGTATGTCTTCTATTCCAACCTCGATCAAAGGTACACAATCTAGCCCACCTCAATTAAATATTGATGAAATTGCTAATGTTGAGATGTATGTACCTAAGAGAACACCACTTAGAATTTTGCGTAGAAAGCCAAAGTTTTTGATTAATATTAATGAGGATATTTTGCAGCACATGGAAGGTAAGATTCCAGAACGCACTTGTAGAAGATATGCTGATAAGATTTGGAAAATGTTCTTTGAAAGGATAAATAAAACTGCAAGATGTCAACTATTTTTTCAAATGATGCGGGGTTTAAAGTACAGAAACATCATGAAGACTCTTGGGTTGAGAACATCAAATTCATCAAGTGAAAACACTATTGTGAAGAATCTAATGGATGCTTATGAGAGTGCGGGTAAGACCTCACGCTCAAAGGATAGTAATGTCACCTGACGTATCATTACATCGACTTTGGTAAGCTATCAAACAAAGAGATCTTGCCTCATTAAAAAGACAAGTAAACAAATGGGAATTAGTAGAAAAACTTTATCAAAAGCCATTCAAAGGCGGAAAAGAATTGAGGGCATCGATTCAAATGAATTATGGGTATTCTCGGGGAGACTGCCACACAAAGATAAAAAATTTGTTGAAGCATTGAGAACACTAATTGAAGATTATTGGAAGAATAATACAAGGCCATCTCTGAATCAAAGGGATGTCATAAGAAGGAGAATCGGTAGTCAAAACCGTGAGCCACATCCAAAGAATTTTTGTATTTACCTAAACTCCAATTTTTCTCAAGGTGAATTTCAAAATGATTATCCTCAAATTAGTATTTCAAAAGATTTTGAAAAATGATTAAACCTTTTATGTCAAGATAAATCACACATACTAGTTGTTGCTGCAAACTATATATTGAATTATCTAAATCCATTAAGGATGTTTATCGCTCTATATGTTTACATTTGCATACTCAATGATGTTTCTAAGGGTGGATTGTGGCATAGAAGCCCCACCCAAAATATTCTCCAAGAGAGTTCTATCAAAATTTTTATGTGGAAATAGAGGATGGCCAAATATTCTATAGGACAACATGCTTGATGGTTCATGCGAAGCAAGACGTGGCTTGCAACAAATGCCAGTATGTCAACATATGGAAAGCACATATGAGGTGGGACAAAAACTAGAAGAGTTCGGGAAGTATAAAACAGTGGCATATGGTACAAAAGATGGGTCTAAAGCAAAAAGGTGTGAGTTGGTTATTCAAAAAATTCCAATGTATCAGTTCATGTCCATGTTTCGTGAGAATTTAGTGTATGAGTATGCAAGGCATACCCATAGAGCCCGATGGCTGGACACACAATTCAAGCTATGCAAGGACACCTTTCCACTTGGCAGCATAGGTATCAGTTGGTTGACTTGCAGTGAGCACTACACTCTACAGCCCACAAGCCAAGAGGTGCAAATTACGAGATATAACCCACATTGTGTTTCGGAGTATTTGGTGCACATAGCATTCATACATGCAAATTGAAAGTATAGATGATGAAAGGAAGGTATTGAGGGAGTATCACTTTTATATTAGTGATGATCGCATTACTATCTCCGTGAGGTTCATGCAAGGCTGCTCCTGCATGTTCTAAGCAATCATTTGGTTTAGAGGGCATATCATATGGCCTGCATAATATGGTCGTGATAACTGCAAGACGCTCAAGAATGCGCGCATGTTCTATTGGTTGTGTAGGATGCATCTCACTACACGTGTTCAACATATGTGGAACTTTTGTGAGGCCGGACATGGAAAGGGGGAGCATGACGATGCATGAGCATGCATGAAAAGAGCATTAGTACGAGAAGAGTTAAAGTATAAAGACAGTGCACAGTTGACAGATGCAAGATCAATTGTCGAGTGGTGTAATGGTTCGATGGGTCCAGGTAATGAAGGTATGTCTTCAGTTCATAGATTTTTTTGGTTGATGGATGATACTAACATTGCACCATATAAGGATTTTTTTACACTAACAGGATCGAGTGAGTTGCACTCTTTCCTTAGCTCAAATGCAGGTTCATGGAGTATCGATACATGTAAGATGGCATGCTTTTGTTCTTCATGTACAATGCTAGCCTGGAATGATTGTGAGTTAGGGGAGTGGATTGAAAAATGGTTGACAAGTTATCTTAGCCCACTTCACACGTATCGGCCTCTGATGGCATTGGAACTAACATAGATGGAATCATCGGTTGACTTTGACCATGTATAAGATCTAGTTCAACTAGGTAATATATCTACTTGCTTAGTATTTGAAATTCCATATTGTTATCTTACTTTGTACTGTATTCATAATGTTGACTAATTTCAAGAGATATGCCACACATATAAATGTAGGGCATGTTTATGCAGTTATTGCAGATGAAGACAATGAAGAGGGTACATACTATTACTTGTGTCGTTGTGTTGAGGAAAAAAAGAAATTGGAAGCCCCTATTATAGATGGAAAAACCATTGAATACCCTATAGGCTTAGTTGTTGTTACTAGAACGTGGCTGAGAAGGTACCCACATAAGAGTGTTAAACATTGGTGGTTTGAGGAATTTGACACGCATCATAAGATTCTTCATTACTCAAACCTTGTCGTGGCATCCAATGTTCGTTTGAGAAAATATGGGGGTAGAAATTTGAACAAGACCTTATGGAAGGTCCGTGAGTCTGACCATGAGGTAATACTTGACACAATAAAGAATAGAGCAGACCCAGATGGTTCATTGGATTAATTTGTAAGTATATGCACAACGGTTCTTATTAATTTATACTTGTATCCATGTCAATTTGGTTGATGCTAATGCTATCATCTTATTTTACTTTGTGTATCTGTATGTAACCAGACAAACATTGATTGGTGTCCCCTTGCATAAAATGCAGATTTATGAGCCATCCAAGAGAATATAAAGCAGAAAAGCAATGCAACATCCTTATTTTGATGATCTTGACAAATCTCAATTATGATTTTAAGCCATTACAAAAGTGCGTGCGAAACTTGATGAGGCAATTTCAAGTTATTTATTTGAATTTAACCTTATCATGACCACCTATGACGTAGACATTATAAGAGAATCTCAAATTTTAATAAATTCTATTCATGAGAGGTGTTGTGTGCAATAGGTATCTTGGAACTCCTAGTGAAGATGTATGACCTAGACTGACTAAGTTGAGAGACTGCCATGCCTATCTGTAAGTGCATTCCATCTATTTTGGATGAGCTATTTCTTTTTATTCTTTTCCTTTGCGTATCTGTAACTAAACTAGTAAAAATTGATTTAGGCCTTGTCCTTTGTAGATTAAGATAATACAGAGAATTAGGTTTCTTTTGAGTCCATCTAGAAGAAAATCCATTGAGTTTTTCCACTGTTAGAGCACATTTTTTGAAATTCAGTTTGGAACCTTCAATTTGAGGTTTTGAGAGTCAAGTAAAGAAATAAAACATACTCCACTGAATTAGGCTTGTAGATCAGTGGAGTAGGGTTATAGTAGGGTGTTTATGGTGCAGGAGCACCAAGGACAATTGGGACCACAAGGTGGTCAAGTGGTAAATTTTGATTTGTAGTCCATGAAGAATGTTGTAATAAGGTCACAAGGACCATTAGGAAGTGTTTTAAGTCAATCTGGGTTGGTAGGATATGAGGTTGCAATGTCATGTTAGCATGTTGTCAATTTGGTGTAATGAAGCCTTGAATGGCCTAAATGTGAAAATGTATGTAAATTCATAATGTAAGGGTCAAGATGATGTAATGAGGCCATCATAAGGTCACTAGTTTAGGTATGGAGTCATTGTAATTGCTATTTTAAGTCCATTCAAGGCTCATTATTCAATATATAAAGTTTGGTTAATGTTTGATTCAGAGTTTTCAACGCTTTATTTCTGATTTTTCATTTTATTTCATGATTTTAATGTATTTTCAGAGTTTCCTTCACCTGTACGGACCCGTACATTCTTAGATATCTCTCTCATTCATGTTTTCATGTTATTTGGATGATCAATGGATGTTTTTACAATTCTCTTTAAGGAATTGGTCTTTTAGTTGTTCAGTGGTGAATTGGAAGACTATAGTGCTGACCTTATGGAAGCTGGATTAGATATATGAACTTGAGTTGGTTTCTTGGTTCTTAAGTCTGAATTTGTATTCCTCCACCTTGCTTTGCATCAGTTGATATTCCTTCAAAAAGGCCTTGTGAATGTTGTATGTTGTTGGCAATCATACTTTTGAAAAAATACCAAAAGGCTCTATTTTCTAACGTTTTAATCTCTTTAGAAGCAAAGAAGTTGGGACAACAGGCATGTGTTCCAAAATAAGTGTATCTAAAAACCATATATGTTTTTAATGGCCAAAATGGGTACCCTAAAATATATTTATCCTATAAATATTCATTGTGGTTTGCATGTTACACCCGATTTAGTGTATTAGCACTTACAAGCAAATTTGGTCTTCTAGTGCAAGCAATTGTGAAATCTGATTAAATAGTGTTGTAAGAAGGTGTTTTAGCTTTTTTCATGTCAAAATAAAGATGAATAAAGTGTACCAAGGTCTGGTAAAAGTTTGGAAGCAATATTTGAAGGTTAGGTGTCTTTTTGCCTCGTGAAAAGTTGTAAAGTCGTGCAACTTTCGTTCTCTAACTCGTCTGACCAAACAGATTGTTCCAACAAATCTGAATAGGCATGTTTACACTAGGAATGGTCCTCTTTCATACCCAAACATGCGGAATCGCTTCGAGCTATGTTCAACCAGATCGATCCCTTAAGGGTCCAAAGGGAAAAATGACTGCAAACTTCAACATGAGGTTACTCAGACACCGTGATGCTTAGAAACTTATCATTTGATCCTATGGGATCATGTTGGGCCCCTCTACAATAACCTCTCTTGGTTTTGTTATCTTAGAGTGTAGTTTTCAGAAGTAGTCTCCGATTTTAGAGTTGATGGAAAAAGGAAGTGTCAAATGGAAGGTTGAAAAGTTACAAAGTGGTGCAACTTTCGTTACGTAGTGGAGTGTGACCAAACGCATATTATTCCAAGCGCCATGTCCCGGCGAATAGGAATGGCACACTAGGAATGGTCACTTTTGCCCCAAACGCGAATTTCTCAGAGCTACTTTCAGCGAGGATTGATCCCGCCAAAAGTCCCGAAGAGGGCAAAATGGCTTCCTGAAAACTTGACTGTGAAGGTTACTTGGACATTGTGACCCTTAGAAACTTCTCGTTTTATTCTATGGGATCATGTTGGGCCCCTCTACAATAACCTCTCTTAGTTTTCATTATCTCAGAGTGGTTTTCCTGTAGTCTTTAGTTTTCAGTTGATAGAAAAAGTGTCAAATGGAAGCAGTGGAAAGTTGCAAAGTGGTGCAATTTTTATTTTGCAACTCATGTGACCAAACAGACTGTTCCAACGTGTTTGAATATGAATTCTTACACTAGGAATGGTACTCTTTTGCACCCAAACACGTGGAATCGCTCTGAGCTATGTTCAACTGGATTGATCCCTTAAGGGTCTAAAGGGCAAAATGGCTGCAAACTTCAACATGAGGTTACTCAGACACCATGATGCTTACAAACTTCTCGTCTAATCCTATGAGATTGTGTTGGGCCCCTCTACAATAACCTCTCTCGGTTTTCGTTATCTCAGAGTGGTTTTCCCGTAGTCTCTAGTTTTCAGTTGATGGAAAAAGTGTCAAATGGAAGCAGTGGAAAGTTGCAAAGTGGTGCAATTTTTGTTCTGCAACTCATGTGACCAAACAAACTATTCCAACGTGTCTGAATAGGAATTTTTACACTAGGCATGGTACTCTTTCACACCCAAACACACAGAATCGTTCCGAACTACGTTCAACTAGATCGATCCCTTTAGGGTCCAAAGGGCAAAATGGCTGCAAACTTCAGCATGAGATTACTCAGACACCGTGACACTTATAAAATTCTTATCTGATCTTATGAGATTGTGTTGGGCCCCTCTACAATAACCTCTCTCGGTTTTCATTATCTCAGAGTAGTTTTCTTGTAGTCTCCAGTTTTTAGTTGATGGAAAAAGTGTCAAATGGAAGCAGTGGAAAGTTGCAAAGTGGTGTAATTTTCGGTCTGCAACTCATGTGACCAAACAGACAATTCCCAAACACACAGAATCGCTTCGAGTTACGTTCAACCAGATCGATCCCTTAAGGGTCCAAAGGGAAAAATGGCTCTAAACTTCAGGATGAGGTTACTCAGACACCATGACACTTATAAAATTATTTTCTAATCCTATGAGATCATGTTGGGCCCCTCTACAATAACCTCTCTCGGTTTTTCGTTATCTCAGAGTGGTTTTCCCGTAGTCTCTAGTTTTCAGTTGATGGAAAAAGTTGCAAAGTGGTGCAATTTTTGTTTTGCAACTCGTGTGACCAAATGAACTGTTCCAACGTGTCTGAATAGGAATTTTTACGCTAGGCATGGTACTCTTTCACACCCAAACACACAGAATCACTTTGAGCTACATTCAACCAGATCGACCCCTTAAGGGTCCAAAGGGCAAAATGGCTGCAAACTTCAACATGAGGTTACTCGGACACCGTGATGCTTATAAATTTTTCGTCTAATCCTATGAGATCGTGTTGGACCCTTCTATAATAACCTCTCTCTATTTTTGTTATCTTAGAGTGGTTTTCCCGTGGTGTCCAGTTTTTAGTTGATGCAAAAAGTGTCAAATGCAAGTAATGAAAAGTTGCAAGGTGGTGCAATTTTCGTTCTACAACTCGTGTGACCAAACAGACTGTTCCAACATGTTCAAATTGGCATGTTTACGTTATGCATAGTCCTCTTTCATACCCAAACATGCAGAATCACTCTGAGCTACGTTCAACCGGATCGATCCCTTAAGGGTCCAAAGGCAAAAATGGCTGCAAAATTCAACATGAGGTTACTCGGACACCGTGATGCTTATAAAATTCTTGTCTGATCCTATGGGATCACGTTGGCCCCCTATACAATAACATCTCTTGGTTTTCATTATCTCGGAGTGGTTTTCCCGTGGTGTCTAATTTTTTAGTTGATGGAAAAAGTGTCAAATGCAAGCAGTGGAAAGTTGCAAGGTGGTGCAATTTTTGTTCTGTAACTCGTGTGACCAAACGGACTGTTCCAACACATCCGAGTAGGCATTTTTACGCTAGGCATGGTCCTCTTTCGAACCCAAACACGCAGAATCTGTCTGAGCTATGTTCAACTAGATCGATCCCTTAAGGGTTTGAGTGTAGTATGTTGAAATAGGCCATTCCTCCTATTGTTTAGGTTGTGTCTCGATGATATGGGCCTGATGTAACTTGATTGTGGTAGCTTGATATATAAAGTTTATTGATGCTAGGGTTCAATTTGTATGATTTTGAAAAAAGAAGCCAACCGAGTAGAGTTACCAACTGAGTAGAGTTATCAACATTATTCGTAAATCATAATAATTTGTTTAGTACACTAGCCATTTTGATGCCTTCTTGTAGTCTCAAACATTATTTTGTATCATTGTTACATTGGTTTTTGAAGTGGCAACTTAATATAGCTCCATAATACAAAATTTGGTTCAAGCTGATTTTCACGTGAAAAAAATGTGAATCAAATCACGTTGATGTGAAAAAAAACCATGAGACCATAGCTTGTGGTGCAGGAACACCTAGGTCATGTAATTCCTTCAAAAGGCTAAGTTGTCAAAAATGTATTTAAGTCCATGTAATGCAAAAATTAAATGTAATCAAGGCATGAAAAAGCACAAAGTGTAATATTGTCAAAATGCTAAATATGTAAAAGAGAGAAAAAGAAAGAATGTGAAGAGACAAAACAAGAAAATCAAGAAAATCAAGGAAGAGGACGAGTCATAGGTCATTCAAGGAAGATGAAGAGGTAGTTGATGGTTGGAAACTTCTTTAAAATCATTGTAAAGGCTGAGCAAAGAGATTATTATATTCTGGAAGAATTAAATTAACAAAGAGTTCCCTGTTTTAGCTTATTTTCTGTGTTTTTCAGTTGTTTCTTAACTTGTACGGATTGTGCAAGAGTTTAGGGTTCAAATTTAGATTGTTTCCAGTAGGTTGGGGAATCACCATTTGTTTGCATCCATTTGGGAAGGAATCCATTAAATTTAATGTTTGTTTGAGCATTCTTCTTATGGCTCGGTCTGAAATCCCGTGCATTGAGTTTTGAGTCTTATAAGGCATTTCCACACTACTCCACCAATGTAGGTTAGATAGATTGGTGGAGTAGGTTATGGATAGGTTATTTTTTATGTTTTGATATTTGTGAGTGGAGGAAAAAGCAAGAATACCTTGAAGGAGCTGTTGCTACATAGGAAATTTTGAGTTTTCCAGTCAAAATGAATAGTTTCCAGCATGATAGTGGAGAAAAAAAAAGTGCATGGGTTAGAAGATGTTTCCAAATGCCTTTTCAGATGTATTTTGACATGTTCCAATGGTTGGCCGAAGGTTTTGAGGTTTGCATGTAGCCTATATAGGAAACCCTCATTGATTTTTGAGTTTCTCACCCTATAAACAAGGGTTTGTCAATATATTGTAAAAAGGAGTCTTTTAATCCCTGAAAATGGATAAATTGGGAGTTTTGTGTTATGCATAATGACTTTTTTGAGGTTTTAAGTGTTTTGGGAATGTTTGAAGGGGGTCTTCTTTGAAAATCAGGCCTATTTTAGTAGCCTTTTTGATAGCATTTAGACTAAAAATTGCTTATTTCTTCAATATAAGTTATTCTGAGTTTTTGATATGAGGACATGGGCATTAAGAGGTCTCTAAAAGTGTTTTGGATCTTGGTTTTTGAAACATGTGTGTTTGGTTTACCCGATTTAGGGCATGAATGTCTCATTGAGAAGTAGTGCCTTGACTGCTCAGAGAATATAAGTCTGACCTAACAGTGATTGGTGAGTTGATTTTGAGATAATGTTGTCTAAGTGATGGTGTCAGGAATGTATGGAGTCTTGGACAAGGTTTAGAAGTGAGATATGTTGTTTTAGCAGGTTAGACGGTAGGGGCTTGGTGTAAAATAATACATGAAATTGTAAGTTAGGTGGGAACAAAGTTAAAACAGAAGTTCGATTTGCCGGTTATGTAATATGTGTTCCACGGTGCTTGATGATGCAGTGTTAAAATTGAAAGCCAATTGCCAATGATGGATTGACCTTCATTTGGGACAAGTTGAATGAATTATTGATTGAATGGAAAGGGATTACCTTTTGAAATAAAGGTGTTTTTAAGTACATGTTGATCTAATTGATTGAATCAAAGTTTTCTAAAATGGATTTTTGGTTTGAATGAGTCAATTGGAATACAAATTTGTGGAAGATGAATGATGAATGATAAGAGAATTTGAGTGGATGAAAAGTAGATTTCTGATGAAATGTTGAAATTTTGTTTGATATTCTCCAAGATGAGTTTGGGACAAGAGTCCCCTAAGTTGTTGATTGGTTTGAAAATCTTTGTATTACATCAGCTTGTTGCTTACTATTATGTTATGATAGATTTTTTCTAAGCATCCATAGTTTGTTTGAAAGCACCTGTTTTAGGCTTTTAGCCATAGCAACAGGGCAATGAACTGTTTGGCTAAATGCTTTGATAGA
>VDFB02021359.1:69072-98532 GCA_007258455.2 Sequoia sempervirens | reverse complement strand
TTAGTTATCGAATTTGAAGTAATGCTTTGAGTTTGAATGATGTGTAATGCAATGTAACCAACAATATGAATATAAACTATAGAAATCTATTAAACTTAGAATTCATTACTTAACTTCTCTTTAAATTCTATATTACCTTCGTGAACGTTTGATCAAATCTATTGGCACTCGGAGGTGTTTCCTTGAAACCTCCAATAGTACCTTGTTCAACATCCAAAATCACATATTAAAATACCATTCGTAAAACAATGCTATTAACACATGTAATAAATTTATAATTGTTTATTAACTTTACATACCCCACCGATAGGTGTACTGCAAAAATAAGTAGGTGGATGACTGGTGTATCCAGTCTCTACACTGTGACCTTGCAATTTTATTAAAATAGTAAAACTAAATTAGTTAATCTTGCATTTCACAATCAAAATTTAATAAATTAAATTCAATGAACATGGTGAATTTTACCTGAGTGTCAATGCCATATGCATCATGCAAAATGTTAGCCATCCTCTCCATCCCCATAGATGCATACAGATCAGGCTGCGTAGTCGCATATGGATCCTAAGTAGCACCCTCCTGAGTGCCGGTAGGGTCATACAAACAAGTCACCCCGCAAGATTGACACACATGGGTTCAAAGGCCACCACCTGAAGACTCCCCTGGATGGTGCTGTACAATAGGGCTAGTGTGATGGATGAAACTCTGGGTCAAAGTTGTGATCGCTTGCAATGTCTCTATGTTGGCACTCTCCTTCACAACGCTCATGAGGCTGCCTAGCAAGAGGTCGTCTCCCTTGCCGCGTAGGATCCGGCTGTGCACTGGGCCTATCCTGAGCTGACCCCCCACCTCTCCCCTGAACTCCCTCATATAAAATAATTTGGGATTTGGTTCAATACAAACTCACTATATAGTTTCCTAAGAAAATATTGGGGACTTCACAATTATTGCACGGTGGGTAATCAAAGACCATATACCATCTTTCATAAAAATGGTTCTTAATCTCTTGGTGGTGGCACCAATGAATAGGAAACCTCTTTGCATTGAGGGTAAGATTTTGATTTGTTTTAGGGTCAGTGAATAGATAGCACAAATCACCTTTAGTAATTTTTAAATCTTTTACTTGCTTATATGATAATTTTTCTGCATAATATGCCCTGGCTGTTTGCCTCCTATCTTGCCATCCAGATATTTGTTGGGTGATTGCATCTACATTTTTTAACATGTCTTTCAATGAATTTGCTAGAATCATTCTTTCTGTGGTTGAAGCATTTGGATCACTCAACCTACTGATAAGATCCTCAAGTTGTTTTCTATTGTTTTCAATTTCACTCCTCAAATTTTCTTGAGTGCCAGGAGAGAATTGAGAGAAGGGTGGGGGAGGTTGATTTTGTTTAGGATTTTGCTGTTGAGGATTTACCTCCTCTTGTTGTTGAGGATTTGCAAGATTTCCTACAAATTAAAAAAAATAAAATAAAATCTAACCTAAAACAAACAAAATCAATTTCAAACTAACAAATTCAAAACAAATAGCAAACAATACTTACCTCCTGCATCTCTTTGTTGTCGTGGCGCCATATTTGCAAACAAAATCCAACTGTTCTTGATGAAATTTGCAGAAATCCTTCCTCCTAGAACGCGAGCGCGAAAGTGAGGATTTTTGGTCATGGGTAGAGCTGAGAAACAGTAAAGAGCAAATGATACACATTTGACTTTTTTTTTCTTTTAAAATCACATAATGCACTTGTGTTATAACGTGAGCGCGTTATGTCTTTCCAAATTTTTTTCCCATTTGGCCACAAAAGTACGACCAACTTCATGCACCCGCCTAGAAATAAAAATAAAGAAAACCAACCTATGCTTTTTAGATCAAATAAGGGTAAAAAAATTTCAGCGGTAGAGCTTTACGAAAAAAGCAATTCAAGATACACCAAAATACACATGCACAATCTGCCAAATGCTATGTTTTAGCAAAGATACTAGAAAATTCAAAGACAAGCAAAAGGAAGTATATCATGAACTAGTATAGTCAAGATCCATAGCATTAACAAATTGCATATGCCACATATGTTATTTTGCATTGAAACAACTCATTATACCAAAGTACGCTGTACCACATAAAATCCGAACTAATAAACCATTGCCATATGTCCAACTTTTGTCCCAACTAGAGGAATGACTTGTATCACTTAGAATTGCATTTGCACAAATTTGGGAACTAGGGTACAAAAGATCTCAAATTGGTCTAACAGGATCTATCATTAATGTCCCTATCGACATTAGCATTATACAAAGGGCATTACTACAATCAACCAATAACACACAAACAATTGTTGTATCATTCAAGAGATAATTGTAATACAAGAATGCATTTCAGAAGGGCATGGTACAACCCAATCTTGTCATGGAAGATTTGGCCCAATTGTAAAAAATAACACTATACAAAATGCAAACTGTCCAAATAAACAAAGACTGGGAACATTTTCTGCATATCAATGATGAACTTGAAGAAAGTACTGGGCCTATCATAGTTGAAACTGAGTCAAACAGTGACATGGAACATGATAATCTATCTAAAACTTTGGTCCATGGATTCACAGAATCTAGAAGTATACATAGAATACAAGACAAAATCATTGAAGTTGCACCTGTGGAACAAAACTATCTTGTTGGAATCTTCAAAGACAAATATGCTGAGGAAATGAATTTCCCAACATTATTCTTTAGCAAGCCATGTGATGATGACATACTAAAAAACTTTACATATCACAAAATTGCACAATGGGAAGTTTTACAATCAAACAAAAATTTTTCATATCACACAACAAATATATTTTTCAAAACTATCAAGATATTAATTTACTACAAGTCTTGTCTACAATGTCAATAAGAATACGAAAGGGCCAACTAAAAGGACGCAAGCTAGTTGCAAAGGACGTGAAACACATACCAAACCTTGAAATAATTCTAAAATCATATATTGGATATGTTGACTTCAAAAGCATAAGAATATCTCCAGATTATACACAACATAAGAAAATTTCTTTGTAATGATACGCTAGCTAGGACCACCAACATTTTTCCTAAATTTTAGTAGCGCTAAACAAAATTGGGATCCTTTGATAAACACACTGCAAAAATTACACAAACAACATCAATTAGATCAAAAACAACAAGAACTGATTTCTCAAATGAACATTGACAAATTTGAACTGATCAAGAAGGATCCTATTACTTGTGTACGATACTATAGACACATAATAAATGCAATGGAAAAGTTGATGCTTATAGATGACTCCATCTTTGGAAATGTTATTGATTACTTTTCAATGATTGAGTTTTAAAATCGAGGAAATGAACATGATCATATGCTAATATGGGTAAAAAATGCACCAATCTATATAGAAGACAATAACATAGACATCATAACTTTCGTTGAAAAGTACATTACTTGTAGCACTGATCATTTGCAACCTGACTTGGCTAGTTTGCAAAGGAATCACCACACAAAGAGATGCAGAAGACCAAGGAAAATAGTTTGCAGATACAATTTCCCTTTACCACCAATGCGAAAGAAAGAAATACTTTCACCAATACTAGAGAAGACTGAAACAATAACTTCAAATGCTGTCAACATGTACTCCACACTCCAAAAAGAAAACTATGACAATAAATACACCTTAGACATGTTTTAAATGACATAAACATGTCTGAAACTTATTAAATAACAACTTTGAGATCTACAATAAACATGCCAATGCTTTTTTTACAAAGAAAACCATCAAAAATATGAAACAATAGTTTCACATGGACAATGCCACACCTTTGGAAGGCCAATACAGATGCCTGGTTTATGCTCAATGCATATGCTGCAGCTATGTACTGTAGCTCTTACATTGCAAAAGTAGAAAAATCAATGAAATATGCATTCAAAAAAATATGTAAGGACCATTAGCAAACAAATATTGATGCAATAAAAATGATTGGTAAACTTGGAAATGCATTGTTGAACTTACAACAAATATTAGCACAACAAGTTGCACACATTGTTTTATCACTTCCACTAAACTTGAGCTCAAGGAAATGCATTTTCATTGACATGCGGTCCTATAGCGACCATACATTCATTCTAAAATCTGTCAAACAGTTAAACAATGAACTAGATGATTCATAAAACATTCTCTCAAAATCTATAGTGGACTAAAATTTAATACGTCCTAAAACATTGATAGACATTTGTCTTGCAGAATTTGTTTCAAGCTACAATAAAAATAGAACTACAGTTAATCCAAGAACTAAACCAAGATTAATACACTTTATTAACTTTAACAAGCACTTGGACTTGGAGAATCATTGTAGAGAGAAATGGATGCTCTATGTACCGTTTACAATAAATGAGAGTACACTGAAACACAACTTTGACACATGGGAACATGCATACATGCATCATGAAAAAACCATTATTAAAAACCATGCAAAGTTCACCCGGGACACAAGTGTTGCATGGGGTGACATAGAAAAGGAAGTTAAAGATGTTGAGTCCCTTGATGATAACAACAACAGTAAGTCATTCGCACTAAGGAAAACTAGCCCAACAAAACAATATGACATCTAAGCAGATCTTCCAAACATACAATGCATAAAACCAAATACAATGTCACACAATGCATTTGAAATTGCTAAACACCCATAGATAATTGACAACAATGAATACTACAAACTTAGACAAATGTTTCGAACAAAGAAAAACAAGCAATTCTTAAAGATGTTATAATGAAAAAGATGAATAATATTGACAAACCTTTGCATTTTTTCTTGACTGGAGGAGCTAGAACTAGAAAGACTTTCACAACAAAAGCTATATACCAGGCTCTAATTCACATTTACAACAAATCAATTGACAACAATCCAGAAAAACCAAAAGGCTTATTAACTGCATATACAGGTAAAGCAACTTACAAGTTAGGTGGAGTCACATTACATTCAACATTTCACATACCATTTCATACATTAGATTTTCTTCCCTTAGGATTTCAGGCATTGGATAATGTGTCCAAGCACTACGATCAATTGTGTGTGCTCCTTATAGATGAGATCTCCCTAGTAGGCTCAACATTTCTACATTACATTGATAGACAAATACAAGACATAATGCAAATGCCTACATTGTACTTTGGAAACCTTGATACAATTTTCTATTGTGATATTTACCAAGCCCAACCTGTACTTGACTCCATTGTATTTGAAAATGAACCCACTGTCACTGAATTGATGCCTTACAATTTTTGGAGAGAAAATGTAAAATGCTACTTATTGCTCACAACTATGAGACAAAAGGATGAAATTTTTATTGCAATTCTTAATAGAATACGAAAAGGCTTACAAACTAATGAAGACATAGACTATCTTAACCAACTTTTATTTCGTCTTGCACCTTTATACCCAACACTTCCATAATTGTTCTATAGGAAAGATGATGTAGAGACACATAACCATAAAATGCTATTGTCTATTTCTAGTGAAATGATAGTGCTAAATGCAATAGACGAGTATGAGGAAAACCATAATGCAATATAGATCTATAGCCATACAACCACTCTTCCACCTCAAATATACTTGAAACAAGATATTCTTGTTGAAATCTATGCAGGGAGCTATAATACACAAGATGGTCTAGTCAACGGGACTGATGGAGTATTTAAAGCATATACAATAGATAATGACAATGATATTGGGTAAAAGCACAATAGTGTGTCACACTTTTGGCCAAATAAATGGTTCTAAGCGAACTATTTTCAGTTGGAAGACATTAGGTCAAGTCACTTTTAGCTGAAACCATGTGGTGCCAACGTGGCAAGCACATTTTCAACTGAAGAGGTTTCGGCCGAATATGGTTGGCCAAAAACATGGAAAAAAGTGAGCGTATCTGGTATTTATGGCTTGGCAATATCAAGAAATTTTTGGTTGAGTATGTTTCGGCCGAAACGTACTTGGCCGAAACCCTCTCGGCCGAGAATGTCTAGTTGGCATCCTACATGGCAGCCAACTCATCATTTTTTAGAATTTTCTAAAACATTCAACTTTGGCTTAGTATTTCTCTACTCAAAATGATCTTTCTACAAAAAATAAAAATACCCTTTTGTAGAGCTCAGAGTGAAGAATCCAAATATATAATTTTTATAATATTTTGATTAGTTTTAATATATTTTATTTGAAAAATAATTCAAGTAGGTTTTAAAAATAAAAAAAGAGGCTGATTAGAAATTAAAAAAAGATAGTAAAACTTATTAATTTTTTTTAAATGTTATATGGGGCACAAGAGGAGAGAGTCTTCTTCATAAGGGTATATTTTTTTTTTTGAAAATGATTAAAAAAATGAAAATAGTTGATGGCCCGTGAAAACTGTCAAATTCTGACATGTCTGACTTTAAAACATTATTACGAGAAAAAAATACATCAAAATGTGGTTTTTTTTTTCCATGCACAAGATATTGAAGTTACCTATTTGGAGAAAAAAAACAATAGGGAGAAATGAAGTTTTTTTCAATTTGTTTCTTGACAACCCGTGAAGTCACTCTTTTATGAAATTTTCAGCATTCCAAAATTTGTCCTTAAATTGATAAAAACATAATGAAAACATTTTTTTTTTAAATTTTAAAAATTATAGGAATAAACTACATCAAAAGTTCTACATTTCATTAGTTTACACCATTTTGAAATTCAAAACATAAAAACCACTTTTATGTGTTCGAAGTTTAGAATTTTTTTTGCTGTTGGCCGATTCCTTTATAAAGTGTGACATAGGTTTGTCCTAAATTACCCTATTGTTTGGCTTAATTTTTTTGATCTAGTAATTGGGCAACAACAATGTACAAAAATAGCACAATATTACACTAATCCCATTGACAAGGAATGGGTTCCTATATTGTGCATTACTCGAGCTATTCAAAAGATTTCAACGAACAAAAAAATTACAATTAGAAAACAATTCCCAATACAGCTAGCATGTGCAAGAATCATTCACCAATCACAAGGACTAACAATGCAAGCTTTGGATTTTGACCCAACATGCATAAGACAACATGGCTTAACTTACACAACCTTATCATGGACAAGGACAATGAACTCATTATTTTTGCTAAAACCTTTAAGCATCAAAAACTTCAAAGTTAAGCATAATGTACATGAAGAGATGCATCATCTACAGACAAGTGCATAGTGGTAGCTCGATATCCAAGCTACATGTACACACGATGCACTACAATTGTTACTATGCACATTGAACACTCGTTCATTACATCCACATGCACATGACATTGTCAATGACTACGACATACAATCAAACATTTTGTGTTTACAAGAAGTACATGTGCAACCTTTCCAACCTAGTATATTATTATAAAATTTTAATATCTTTGGTATGAACATAATACATGGCATAACAACATTTAACAAAAAAAATCTATTCATATAAAAAACAAAACAACACAACTCTACGAATATTGAAGCTATCACAATCACAATACTACAAAACATTATTGAACTTAATTTCTATAATATTTGTGCAAGGCCCAATACTTCTATTCAAGAAATAATCACAATTCTACAATATATAATTGCATACATAGGTACAAAAAACATAATGTACATTGTGGGTGACTTTAATGTAGACATGTGTTCGCAAAACATAAGCAAATCAACACTTGAAAATTTCATAAAAACTAATACAATTCATTTTTTGTTTAATAAATCACATAGTCTACAGAAACTGCTGATTGACCACATCTGGTCAAATTCAATGGAAATTGTATGCAATATTTATAGATTAGAGGCATATTGGACTGATCACTTTCCTATTTTCCTAAAATTCCACTACACTGGTTAAATCGGTTCAACATGATAGCATACACAAGCATTTATCGCTAAAAAAATTCCCAATAAATTCTGCAATACTGAATCATTGGGTTGCAAGAAAACCATGGAACAAACAAAAAGAGCACAAGAGCAAGAACAAGAAATGGAGGAAGACACAAGTAAATGGTAAATAGTCTATCCTATTTTCCTGTAACATACATTTTTGTTTCAAGTCCGAATATAAATTTTACATCTCTCTTGCTGTTTATAGAACAAAAATCAAGAAGATTATATCCATTGAAGAGTTGAATGCAAAAAAAGCTGGCGACACATTCCAAGGGGACGTTCTTGTTGTCTACAAAGCAACATTGGACAAAGTCAATAGAACACACAAAGTTCTATGTGCAAATCTCACAGACCTCAAAGAGGAAATGACGATTACACTAAATATCAGTGGATACCTTGTACAAGAACATGAACATAAAATAGTTCCAGGAATGGGAGTTTGAATATCAGGCTTTGAAATTGCTCCTAGGATAGACTATGATAGAGGGGACTGTGACTGTATACTAATATTGACAGACACAAGCACAGTTGAAAGCCTGACTCGCTTTTCAACAGACTACCACTTCATTCTAGATACTACTATTAGCCAGCTGCTAGCAGCAACAAATCAGTATCCAATTGGAACAATAGGTGCTCTGGTTGTTGGTGCTAAAAAATTCAGAAGCCAGTATGCAATAGATATCAAAGATGGCATAACAAAATCAAACAGAGCATAGGGAAAAAAGTCCAACCAGCATATGCCACTAATCCATTGTAACATTTTTTTTGCCATTGTTTTCTTTAATAAAATTTCTTTGTAAGAGACATTAACTTTGTCATTATCATGCAACTACAGCTACGTTCAACTCATGAAAAACAATATTTGAAAATAGAGGAACTCCTACATAAGAACAAAACCCCAATCTTCCTTTTCAAAAATATCTTGAAAAGCGCCGATCAAAAAAACATGTTTCACATGGGTCAATCATTGTTTATCTACAAATTGAATATCAAAAGAACATTGGACAAGTTAGTTGCTTTGCTGCAATCAACATTTAAGGTCACTTATAAAATTTGTGGAGCATGGGCGGGAAAACCAGGATTTCAAATCTTTGAATAATGGAGCAGGCCATGGAGCAGGATCTGAGGAATCCTAGGCAGAATCGGTGCATGTTCCGAATGAGGAGAAAGGTAAAGATGAATCAGATGAGAAGGACACCAAAATCAACATTCAGGTGGATCCGGGAGGGAAGACAAACTTGGAGGGTTCTCCTGAAGGACAAAAAGGTGAAAAAACCAATGAAGTGGTGGGATCCATTGAAAGGGAAGGTGCAAAGCGCAAACCTTGGTCTTTGCTGTTTGGAGTTAAACCAAATGGAAAATCAGTCTTCCCTCCAGTGCAAAATATTTCTGACCTAGTGACAGGTAAGTTTTCCATCTTTGTGCCTGATCTGATTATTGATCATAACATTTCTTTGATGGAAAAAGTTCTGGTTGGTAAGTTTATGGGTCCTAGACCTAATGTTGAGGTGGTTAGGGAGTTTGTCAAAAATAAGTGGAGAATAAATAGTAAGGTTACGGTGGCTACTCTTCCTGGAGGTTTCTTTGCTTTTGAGTTCACCTGCAAGGAGGGCATATTGGATGTGAGGAGTGGTGGTCCTTGGGTCATAGGAAAATCTTCCCTGGCCCTTAAGAAATGGACCTCTCATCTGGATCTCTCTGATTCCATTTTTGAGAATGTTCCAGTTTGGGCTAGACTCCCGGGTCTCCCTCTGGAATATTGGAACGAGGATGTCTTCAATGGAATTGCTAATTCTTTTGGAGAGCTTCTGTCTATTGACTCTATGACAACAACTAGAAAGCGACTGGTGTTTACATGAATCTATGTGGGAGTTTCAAAAAATGCTGACCTCCCTTCCTCAATTGAAATCCAGTCTAAGTTGGGTACTTGGATGCAAGCTATAGAGTTTGAGTCCATTCCCTTTGCTTACTTCAAGTGCAAAAAATCGGGGCATTGGGCTAAGAAATGTCCATTAAATGCCAACAAAGAAAAAGAAAAACTCTAGTCTAACCCTAAGACTATTTGGAGAAAGAAGCCTGAAGGGGAAGGGAAAGCTAGCATTACCAATGCCCTAAATGAGGAATCTGGTAGGAAATTTGAAGTTTAGAGGAATGCCACTAGAATCAATGGTGCAACAGGGCCCAAGGAATCTAATGTTCAAAAGAATCAACAAAAAGAGGTAGAAAGCATCTCTGGTTCAAAGGAAGAAGGAGAAGACTTATTGGAGAATGTTGGGGATGGTAATAGGAATCGAGACTTTGTCTCCTCCAATCTTGAGATGATGTCAGAAGGCAAGGAAAATGGGGGTCCAGGACTGGAGGATATTCCTACCCAGGGTTTGTCTCTGGATATTGGAATTCCTATCCTCACTCCTTCCTCTGTAGAAAGTTTTCCCTCGAGTGAGGATCCTCTTAAACTATGGGAAAAAGAAACTCCAGATGTTTTCAAGGACACCTTTGAGAATCTGAGCTAGAATAATGAACTTTCAAGTGACAATTCAAACCAACTCAGGAATGGCCAAATGGATACTCTCCCCTAGGAGCAAAGAAGAATGTATGACAAGGAATGGGAATCTGGGAGAGAGTTGGAGAGCCAAGAAGATACTGATTGGGAATAAGTCCTTTCTCAATCGAAGAAAAAGGAGAGAAGTAAACAACAAAATACTTCGAGTGTAGTTTTTACCAGAACTAGAGCTAAGGCAGACTATGGTGCTACTAAGTATAACCAAGGAAGAAGATCGGGTAAATGGAAGAGAGAGCATGATAGCTTTTAGAACATAGCAGATGGTGTTTAAAAGACCATTTCAGAGATTCTCCAATCCCCTGGTAAGATATGAAGATTATGTCTTGGAATATTAGAGGGCTTAATAGCCTTCATAAGAGGGATGTTTTGCACAATTTTGTTAGGGATCATAAACTTGATATTCTTCTCATCCAAGAAACTAAAATTTCTAAAGATAAGGTGGAGAAGATTAAAATGTTTCAGAACTTTGGAATCCAAGGAAATAGTTTAGATGGTGCTTCAAGAGGAATTGTTACTTTTTGGAACCAAAACTTTATTAAAGGAGAACCTTTGCTGGAGAGTTTTAATCATGTGGCTACTAGATTCACACATATCAGAGGCAATTTTAGCTGGAGTCAGTCAAATATCTATGCTCATAATGGGAAAGGGGCCAAAAAATCTTTTTGGAATGAGCTTTCAACATTTCGCAGGATCTTTGATAAAGACCACTAGATTGTAATGGGAGAATTTAACACACCCTTCTGAATGAAGAGAAATTTGGAGGTTCTTAGGTTAACTTGGAAAGTAAATCTGACCTTTTGGACTTCATCAATAACAAGGCGTTGATTGATCTTGATTTGCAAGGAGCTGTATATACCTGGTCAAATCGAAGAAATGGTAAGGACCTGATTCAAGTAAGGTTAGATAGAACTTTAATTTCTGATCAGTGGCTTATAAACTATTACTGTTCTCTTAAAGCTCTTTCTAGAGTAGGCTCTGATCACTTTCCTATAAGTTTTGTGGCAGACCCTATAAATGCGAAGATGAATTCTCCCTTTAGATTTAAAAGAATGTGGCTTTCCCACCCCAATATTTTTGAGGAAATCAGGAAATGGTGGAATATTGATGTTCTGAGCACTGCTATGTTCAGAATTGCTAAGAAATTGAGGGAAATCAAACACAAATTAAGAAGTTGGAAAAAAGAGTCCTTTGGAAATATCTTTGGCATTAAATATGAACTTCAAATAAATCTTGTGGAGATCCAGGATAAAATTCAGAGGGAAGGATACATAGAAAATAATAGAGTAAAAGAAAATGAGTTGCTAGTGAAAATGCATGATATTATAGCTAAAGAGGAGGAGTTTTGGAGGTAGAGATCTAGAGTGTTGTGGCTTTCAGCTGGAGATAGAAACACCAAGTAATTTCATTTGTCTACTTCAAAACATAGGGCTGCCAACAAAATTTCTCACATAGAAGTTAATGGCAAGAGATTTGAGGAAGAGGAAGAAATCAAAAAGCAAACTGTCCTCTTCTTTAACAACCTTCTCTTGGAAAATGGGGGAGTCAACCATAGTGACCAATATTTTCTATTAGAGGCCAGCCCTAAGGTTGTTGGGATGGAAGATAATGATAAGCTAGCTACCATCCCCTCTAGGGAGGAAATTATGAAAGCCGTCTTTTCTTTTGAAGGGAACAAGGCCCCTGGCCCTGATGGGTTTCCTATGTTCTTTTTTCAATGGTTTTGGGAGATTGTTGAAAAGGATGTTGTGAATGCTGTTAAAGAATTCTTTGGATCTAGACATCTTCTTAAGGAATTGAATGCTACTTTTGCGGTCCTTGTTCCCAAGAAACTTGGGGCTATGGAGTTTGAGGCGTTTAGGCCTATTAGTCTATGCAACTCTTTTTATTAAATCATATCTAAGTTTTTGACGTCAAGGCTCCTTACTATCCTTCCTTTGCTGATATCCCCTCAACAAAATGGTTTTGTTCTAGGAAGGAGAATCCTCAAATCTATAGTCACTATTCATGAGAATATCCATTTGCTAGTGGAATCTAAAACTAAAGGGTTTCTTCTTAAGATGAATATTTCCAAAGCTTATGACTGTGTGGATTGGGAGTTTTTATTCAAAATTATAAGGGTGTTTGGTTTTAGTAGCAGAGTTATTTAGTTGGTGAATCAACTAGTTACTATTGTCTCCACTTCCATCATTGTGAATGGATCTCCCTCGAAATTCTTTCAGAATTCAAGAGGCCTAAGACAGGGTGATCCTATCTCTCCTATTCTATTCACAATCATGGCTAAGAGCTTGGGAAGAAATCTTAAAACATTGATTGAACAGAGGTCTCTTGCTGGCCTTAGAACTTCTTCTACTAATTTTATTTGTTCTCACCAATAGTTTGTTGATGACACTATGCTGATGGGAAGATCAACGGTGACTGAGGCTAAGAATTTTTAAAAAATATTGGATGTGTATGAGAAGACAACTGGGCAGATTGTCAACAAACATAAGAGCTCCCTTTATTTCTTTAATACCCCTAAGCATAAAAATATAAAGATTTCTAGAATCCTTGATTGTAGAGTGGAATCCTTACCCTCTACTTATCTTGGATTACCTCTATGCCTTAAACCTTCAGAATCCTTTTGGTGTTCGCTGGTTGATAGGTTTAGTAAGAAATTGGCTGGATGGAAATGAGCTCTTTTGAGTCAAGTAGGAAAAATTCAGCTCCTCAAAGCTTCTCTTTAGAACCTCCCTATTTATGCATTAAGACTTTCCAAGATACCTGCTAAATATGCGAAGGCCATTGAGAAGATCCAAAAAAGATTCCTTTGGTTTGGTGTGGAGGAGAAAAAGAGGATGCCTCTAATAGGATGCGATTTGGTTTGCAGACCAAAATCCTTGGGGGGATTAGATCTTAGAAATATCAGAATGATTAATAAGACTCTTCTTGCTAAACAAATATGGAGATCCTTTTCATTTGATGTAGAATGGAAAGATATCTTAAAAAGTAAATATATGACCAATTGTGTGTCCCTCAAAGCCTTGTTGGATTCTCCTATTCTACTCCATGGTTTAGTTTGCTGGAATGACATGATTGTTGGTAGAAAGATTTTGGAATTAGGCGTTGGTTGGCACATTAGAAGTGGTAATATAGCTAGGTTCTAGGAGGACAGATGGATTTTTAAGGATCCCCTAATCAAAATTGAAATATTTAACAGATGGGTTGAGTTTTGAAAAGCAACTTTTGGAGAGTAAAAGGTTATTGGAGTGAAGGAGATTGGGTGAATTTGTGTATGGTTAGCTAGTATTTGGCTCTGCTTCAATCTTCCTTGATGGCTGTCAAATTGGGACAAAATCAGTTGGATGATCATCTTGTCTGGATGGACAACCCTTCGGGTAACTATTTTGTTTTTTCGACTGTTTCTCTACTGTCCCTTTCTCAAGCCCCCCCTCCTTTCTGGTCTAAAGTGTGGATAAAACACTTGACTCCTAAAGTCAACATTTTCTTCTAGATTATGCTTTAAAATAAGGTGCCCACGGTGGATAATCTTTGCAAACAAGGATTAAAAATATCCAATAGATGTTACCTTTGCAAGAGTGAGGCAGAGTCAACAAACCATTTGTTTCTCCATTACCCGTTTGCTGCTACAATCTGGGGAAAATTTCTTGCTCTCTAGAATATTTCTTAGGTGTTCCCCCTTTCCATTGAAGATTTCTTCTCACAATGGAAATCCCCATCTCAAAATATTTTCATTCGAAGATTATGGGCTTTTATTTTCCCTTTTGCTATTTGGGGAGTGTGGAAAGAACGCAATAACATACTTTTTAGGGATAAGGAAATGTCGAAGATTAATGTTTTTGAAATTTTTTTTAGGCTTATAAAGGAAAAATTCAATGTTATTCCCCAAAAAGCTTTTAATCTTGAGGCTGTGATGTGCGCTCCCTATGATCTAATGATAGCCAAGGATTGGAATCTCAAATTGGATGTATCTAAGGCATAAGCTAACTAAGAAAGATAGGGAGGGCATGTGTTGGACCTTTCCACCAAATGGATGGACTAAAGCCAACTTTGATGGCATTGTGAAGGCCAATTTGAGGATGGCCGGAAGTGGAGGTGTGTTAAGGGACTCAAATGGTAACTTTTTGGCGGCTGTGGCCATTTCCCTTGGTTCTCAAACCAACCATGTGGCAGAGGCTATAGGAGCTTTTCAAGTTTTAAATTTAGCACAAAATCTGAATATAAAATATTTATGGCTTGAAGGGGACTCCAAAAACATCATTGACTATATCCTAGGTAGGACCCCCCCCTCATGGTCTATTAAGAATTGGATCGAAGACGCTAAATCTATCTTAGATAAGTTTGAAAAAGTTAAAATCTCCCATGTCTATAGGGAAGCTAACAGTATGGTGGATTACTTTGCGAATGAGGAGGTTAAGTGGGGATGTTTGAACACGTGGCATAATTTCAGGGACTTGGGAGCTAAAGTTAGGGCCTTATTAGATTATGATGTTACGCATGAGAAAGAAGAAAATATCTTTAATGATGATAGGGAAAAGGGATAAGTACATAAAAATCAAGAGCTTTGATGGGGCCATGTCAAATAACTTAGCTGGTAAGAAAAAGCGGCACACTTTGTGGGTTCATCAGAATGGCTGCGTAAATTTGCAACATGTTTTCAGCATTGGTAGAGGTTGCAATGAGGTGCATGCGAGTATGGGGGGGGATAGGAAAAGAATCAAGCCAAATAGCTAAAAAATGCATACAAGGAATGCTAAGGTCTAGAAACAGGTTGAGTGAGGAGGTTTGGTTCCATTCCTGGAAAAACTTCATGGGCTTGATCCTAAGGCCACTGACTACTTTGAGAAGAATTGGAATAATGGAGAAATTATCCTCTTTGGGAGAAAGGTGAAACTAGATGAGAAAATCATAGGAGAGGTGACTGGAATGTCCATTGAGGGCATTAAATTTTATCATGACAAAAGGTTTTCAGACGAGGCGGTAATCAATTTCCCAAAGAAAGAAAAGGAGAAATTGAAACTGGTCAAAGTTTCCAACAACTATTTTGAAATTGACTCCATCAAGGCACTTTGGAGAAAGGTGCTTCGTGTCATTATGGAGTATATTACCTTGGACAGGAGATTCACCATTTTTCTCTCCTTAACCACTTCCGCCATAAGGTACGGATTTCTTTGCCTCATTACTTGTTCTGCTCATTGAGCAATAGCGTTGAGGACCACAAGAAAAATCCTAGGAGATACCCTATTCTTCATCTTGGGCTTATTAGGTTGATCTATGAACATTATCAAAGCCTGTTGGCTTTATCCAAACTGATTTCCTCCACGGTGTCTGAGGACTATGATACAAACAGTGGTGGCTCAGAGATTCATTCTAAGCCTAACCTGGAGAGAATTTTTTAAGCCCATCCAACCCCTGTCATTTCTGGAAAGAAAACCCAACTTTGTAAACCCCAACACATGAAAGTTAACCCTGAGAATCACCCTAACTTCCCGACCCCTTTAAAGAAACCCGCTCTCAAGGGTTCCCCTGCCAAAAAGTTGGTTTCCTACTCTACGGACTCTCTGGAGGACAATACTGAGAACCCTGAAGCTAGTAGAGATTCTGTTTCTACCCTTCCTGCCTCTGTCAGAGATGCTGGAACCAAATTTCCTAGCTCCCCTAACTCGAATGATTTCAACCTCATTTTAGATCAGGCTCAGTTTGGAGATATCCTTGCCTCTACTAGATGTGGCGTTGGTGATATTTTCAGGGTTATGAAATGGGCCTATCAAGAAATCGATGATCTTAATCTTAGAAACATGGTTCTAAATAGAAAGTTGGAGGAACTGGAACTGAAGCTGTCAGCTTTGAACAATGAAGAAGGAAAACAAAAAAAGAACAATACTAGGACGGGAGATGATGACATTGAGGACAAGTATAAGACTCCGGAAGCTGAAATTGTTATAATAAAAAACAATATGAAATTGTTGTGGAACAAAACCATAGAATGGCAAGGCGCAATGCCATTATCATTAATGCAATGTTTGAAAAGTTGGAAAAGTCAGAATAGGGCTCGCTGGTTGTTGAACTTGAAGATGACAAGGATAAAATCAAGAATGAGGACCAAGGAATATCGAAGAGGACCCATGCCAAACTTAAGAGGAAAGTGCCTCCTACTTCCCAAATGGTCTAGATCTTAAAGAGGGGGGTTCAGGAGATGAACGACATGGAAGCTGAGACAACGAAAATTTTAAAGTCCCAAGATTAGTTGCTGTTAGTGTTTTGTCTGGTCTTTTTGGGGTCTTTTTTGTGGCCCTTGCTGGCCTTTTTTGGTGGCTGTTGCTTTTTTATTTTAATGTCCTCTCTACAACCTCTCTGTTTCTGGGTTCTTTGATGTTTTATCTCTTTTAATTGTAAACTTTGTGGTTTTGGGTCCCTATAAAACCCATTTTTTCGTCTTTCAAAAACATTTAAGGTCACTCTTTAAAAATATTTATGCAATTTCATTTATAATTTATCAAACTGTTGCTGCTAACTATCTATGTTCAAATGTTTTAGGTTTCAGGGACATTAAAAGCAACAAACACACTGTCAAATCCATTTGAAGCTTTTTGCCCAGGTTACAAATATAAATTGAATACTTATGGTGCACTCCAACAAGAAAATAGTCATTGCAACCATTGTGACAAGGAGGTGAGCTATGTATACGTACTTCATCCCAAGGCAATCATCACAACATACAACAAGCAAATAGCCCATTGCTCAATTCGAAGCAATGTGCTGCGACAACTCTTGCTTGTACTTCAGGACATTAAATATGAAAACTACATCAAGGACAAGTCAGTAGTGATATTTTCACTACAAGACTTTGTCACCAAAGGAAATTTTACTCTTAATCAAAATAATGTTATCATAGAGGCCATATGCCTAACTGAGTAAAGAGTATATGCCACACCAAGGTATAAAGCAATACTGATTCAAATAGTCTTGTTGCTTTTCAAACTTCTCATATTGTTTAAAATTATATAAAAAAACTACCTTTCATACTAACTATAATAATGATATTGCAGGTGACAAAGAAGAAAAAACAAGTAAAAGACCATCTACCCTTGGACGAACCTACATTCCTGCTTTTGTTTATGTTTCTCTTGTTGGATCTTCTACCTATATTACTATCATAGACAATACTTTACTTTTTTATGTTATCGTTTAAATAGATCAAACTCTACTATTACATGTTCACATTATGTAATACATCGTATGATACACAATACTTTAGCTTCTTATATCGTTGTTTAAATAGATTAAACACTATTGTTACATGTTTATAATAGGAAACATGTTCACAATTGCATTGCTAGATTTTCTTTTCAAGAGTTTACCCAAGATTTCTTACCTGTTATTAAATATGCTATTACTTCTATTACATGTTACCTATTAAATTTTTTCCAAAATACATAGACCTCTATCCTCCTAATTTACTTTAAAAAAATGAGTAGTACACTTGCTGGCACGTAATGCATTTCCTATAGAATGATTAAGAAGCATGCACACATGGCAAGAATAGCAAGAGTATTACATGTGAACATGTCAAAATATAGACTTACAATGCATTAACAGTGGCGTGATTGCTTTAATAGACAATAGCCTACTAGCAAAGCCTGCAAAATTTGGATTTAATGACTAGATGTTTGCAAAAATCTATTGCCTACTTCTGTTTGTCTTTAGAATGTCTCATTTTGCTGGCAAAGCTACCACAATTTGGCACAATCATTTATGTCTTTTCCTTGTTACTACCTCTTTTGTCTACGTAACTATATATTGTGTTATGGGAACATTATATACTTAGTATTTATGAGCATATTTTTGATGTCTATAAACCAAAGTTTATCTGTTTGGCTACTCCTATGAAGCAGTCCCAGTGCCTTGTACTATATGAATTGTGAACAACTACAAATCATAATACTTGTGTATGCTTTGCTGTGCTATGCACTTTCTAGATGTCAAATGAGTCCATAGATAGTCAGAATGGCAAGAGTGTTATGTGTGAACATGTCAAAATATAGACTTGGAAAAAAATTATCTGTTGATTGATGCATTAGAATACTAGTATATTGTTGTTATGTAGAGCAATATTGTTTTAGATCCACTTGACTGTAGAGACTTACAATGCATTAACAGTAGCTTGATTACTTTCATGGGCACTAGCCTAATAGAAAAACCTAGAAAATTTGGATTTAATCACTAGATGTTTGCAAAGAACATTGTGTGGTTCTGTTTCCCTTCACAATGTCTTATTCTACTGACAAGGCTGCCACAATTATGCACAATTATTTTTCCTTATGCTTTTGTTACTAGTTCTTTCGTCTACATAACTACATCTCATGTTCTCTAACTTTCAACTTTTTGTTGTTTTCATTTTGCAGTTGACATTTTTTCCCTTTATATGCTACACAATAGTCTATTTTCTTATGTGCAGCTTGCTATTGCATTTCAATTTGTCATGCTTAATTGACCAATGAAATTTATTTCATAGATCTTATAATGTGTTTCTATTTCCCTTATTTTCTTGTAGAAAAAGGAATAGCAGAATTGTTGTATGCAATACAGGCGAGCATAAACGATATATTTCATACATAAACAATTAAATTGATACTTGATACAGTTTTGTTTGACCTACTCTATCACATGTTGGTACATGCATACTTAATTCATGAAATCTTATACGAGTGCTAGCTTTTATTTGTGCTTAATCTCGTTTGGTAAAAAAATTATGGATTTTTACCTCTTCCTTGCACCTTTCCATATTTGTTACTTTGAAAAACCACACTCTTGGTGAATGGCTTGGCTTTGTGTTTATAAAATTTGACATCTCTCTCACTACACAATCAATGAACGTATAGCTGGTTCATGAAATCTTACACAACTGTTTGGTTTTGTTTGTGCTTGTTCTTGTGTCACTATAGTTTGTTGAAAATCTTGTCGGTTTTTTTACCTATTTCTACCTTTTTTCCATATGGGTCCACATACACTTTGACTGACATTTTTGCTAGGGCCAAAATTTAGACAAAATCAAACAATTTGTAGAATTTTAACAAATATTTCAACAATCAGATTTCCTTGCAAACAAATATGCAAAAACATCTCATACTCTGACCTTCCAGTCTCTCCTTCAATAACCAGATGTCTTTGCAGCTCTACAGATCTTTGTCTCCACTCCAATCCAAAAAAGAGAGTTCCTGTTGCAAACATAATGTTAACAAAATGCACTTAATGCATTCACACTTAACACAAACTTTCCCATGCCAATTACTTTTCCGCATCCTCCCTGTTTCTACAAGCTTTTTATTTAGGTTTTACCAAATACTCTAAGTTATTCTAGATTCAATTTCTAATACATCACAATCCAATAATAACTCACCTCTATCGCATTATTTTGGCCTCCACTTTCATCACAAAACTTGCAGACCGTAATCTTATGCATTTACCAAAGACCAAAAATCTTCCCCTTCTATATTCTTACATATATACATGTAACACCCTTACCATTTTCACTATCCACACACACATCCGACGCTTGGAACCTATCCACTGCACCGAGGCATAAAAAATAATTCCCACTTATAGTTGTCCATCATTTACAGATCACGAGGAATTGGAAATGCTTCAAACCACTAGCCTCAATGTACTTGCTTCAAACCACTAGCCTCAGCCTAAAATTCATTAATATTTGCCTAAAGTTGATTTTTTAGGGTCTTTCTCTCATCGATGAATATTTGCATAAAATTGATTTTTTATGGCCTATTTGTCATTGATTAATACTACCAAATTTTAAGTTACAAAAAATATACTATTTGCAAAGGAAATTAACTTTTCAACACTTTCAATAAATTTAACTCATTAATTAATGTTGGTCAAATCATAACATATTTTCTGATTACTACAAAAAAAATTATCTTATTCACAGATTCTTTTTCAACACTATTTCAGTTTGAAATTATAAAAAAAAATTAAAATCATTTATTCATGTAAACAAAAATTTGTACACATTTACAAAAATTATTAACATGTAACATTTCTTCCTAAATACTTAGTAATAATTTAGTTTATATTCAAAACAAAATTAGTACTTTTATTTAAAAGACTATTGCAAACTAACAACCACATATTTAGTATTACTTACTATATTTTCAAACAATTCATTAATTTTATTTAATATAAGTAATTTTGGGCAAACTAGCAAGCACATATTTAGTACTACTTACTATATTGTGAAACAATTAGTTAATTTTATTTAATATAAGTTACAAAAACTTATTTTCAAAATTATTTACTACTACTTAATATAGACTCAAAAAATTGGTTTATTTCATTCAATATCAATAATTAGCTTTCTACCACTACTAAATCAATTTTCTATTTTCAAAATGCATCTAATATTTGACCATGGTGTATAAATTATTTTGCAAAATGCAATGTTCATTTCCTAGTTATACAAATTAGTATTACAAATGATTTAATTTATATTAAAAAATAAAATTTATATTAATCAACATGTAAATTATTTACCCATACTATTTATTGAAAAATAACTTTATTTTATTTAATCTAAAAAATTAGTTTCGTTCCACTGCTTCAATATTTACTAATTTGAAAATGCATTTATTATTTACCCATGTAGTAGAAACACAATCCTTAGTAACTACAAATACTAATTACTATTACCTTACTAAACCAATCTACAATTACTACAAAGGTAGGTATATTCATTCTCAAGTGATTGATTCTATTTTACCTTACATAAGTAACTAGTTCTTTTACAAGTAATAATTTGAATTAAGCTTACTAAAAAATTATATTCATTTACAAACAATTACATATACTATTAGTTTTTTAACAATGTTTAGTACCATATTTCCTTAATTTTATTAAACACTAAATCCAAACTCTACCCTAATCATTTTACCTTCCACAAGTAGCTATCTTCTACAACTAATAATTCCAATTAAGTTTACTAAGAAGTTACATTCATTTACAAACAATTACATATACTATTAATTTTTTAACAATGTTTACTACCATATTTTTTTAAATTTTATTCAGCATTTAATTCAAAATATCTCTATATATTTCGTTTCTATAATCAAATACTCTTGCATTCCATTTCAGTCTTCTTTGCTGCACTCAAATCAAAATTCCAAAGAGCACTTTGCTAGACGACAGGAACTCAAAATTCTAAAGAGCACTTTGCGTCACTTGTTTCCTTTTGAAGTTTTATAAAAGTATATATTTTTACATTTAATTTGTTAAAAACTATATATTTTAAAATTGCTTCTATAACAATAATATACTTAAATCATATAATATTATATAATTTTTTTATAAAAATATAATTGAGGAGACAGGTTAGGTGAATTTCTATATAATTTCTAGAAACTATAATGAAGGCTACGGAAGTTTTTATAAAAATATGGTTATAATAGTGTGTTCTATTAAGCCATAGAAATATGGGATAATATTATATGGTTTACATTTTTTAGTTGAAGGTTTTAACTCTCAAAGTTTGAATTATATTAGATAATAATTAATCAATATATTATGAATTAAAAAAATATGGTTAATTTTTAAGATTAATGAAAATATAAAAATAATCATTATTATTATGTTTTAATTTTTAAATTATATTTAATTTCATTTTAGATATATTTAAAAATATTTAAAAATTATTTTCATTAAGTAAATAAAACTAAATAATATTATAATAAGTATTTAATTTTTTAATGAATAGATCGAATAATAATTTTGAAAGATTTAACTATTAGCAACATATTTATATTTTTAGTATATTTAACAACAAAATATATATTTATATTTTTAGTATATTTAACAACAAAATATATATTTATATTTTTAGTATATTTAACAACAAAATATTCAATCTTTATTTGAGGTAATTTTGTAGAATAGTTATTCATATTAGTTTTAATATATATCATAAATTCGTGCACTACAATTTTGTCTAAGATAGTCTTGGGTGTACCTTATATGTCAAGTTGAATACACTCTATGTACACTTTCTTTGCATGTCTATTCACCATATTCCATGGACGACCTAAGTTTTGTAGATGTCATTGATGAGCCCAATTAATGGATCAATTTTGATAGGGTCTATTATCTATTTGTTGTTGCTATCATAAACTTTGACACTTGGTTGTTGACATTTTCTATGTTATTCCCTTAAAACCACAGGCCTTGGGCATAAGTTTATCCTTGTGACTTTTAATGACATTATCATGCTATGTGAATTATCTATGTTGATTTTATAAGTGGTTGAATGAATGTTGCTAAGGTAATTATAGATATGTAGTTGTTTGTGCGTGCTAATGTTATTATGCAGGTTTCCACTAAAATGCTGATGTCAACGAAGCCTACCATGTGGAAGAAACTCTTGCCAGCTGGTTGGTTACCAAGAAGTCAAGAAGATGATCATTAAGAAGCCAAAGGAGGGAAAAATCTCATGGAGGGAAATTCCTAATTCAAATAAAAGAATGTAACTACCTTTTTAATGGTCATATTCGTTTGTTGAGCAAATCTAGGGAGTGTGTTGTAATAGATTCCTGTTGGAGAAAGTATGCTTTGACCAATTTAGTGCATGCATAACTTCCTCCATCTTTTTCTATCCTTTCAATAAGTGGCATCCTCCTATTTTGATGGAGTCGATTGCCTAGGTAGTTAGGGTTAATCAATACTTTTTCTCTCTATAAATAATGGTTAGATGCCCCTTTTGATAAGGTTGGACATTTTGAGATTGTACTTGCATTTTTCTAGTTTTAGTAATACAATACAATCATATTGCTGAGATGTTGAAATCACGTTTTCAAGAAATAATATGATATTTTGAATTGCTGCATTTGAGTTAGCTTAAGGGAGACTTGCTCTAATTCGAATAAAAGAATGTAACTACTTTTTTAATGGTCATATTCATTTGTTGAGAAAATATAGGGAATGAGTTGTGCTAGATTCCCATTGGAGCAAGTCTGCTTTGACCAATTTAACACATGCATAACTTCCTCCATCTTTTTCTATGCTTTCAATAAGTGGCATCCTCTTATTTTGATGGAGTTGACTGCCTCTGGGTAGTTAGGGTTAATCAATTTTTTCTCTCTCTATAAATAATGGCCAGATGCCCCTTTTGATAAGGTTGGATATTCTGAGATTGTACTTGCATTTTTCTAGTTTTAGTAATAGAGTCATATTGCTGAGATGTTGCAATCACGTTTTCAAGAAATAATATGATATTTTGAGTTGCTGCATTTGAGTTAGCTTAAGGGAGACTCACTCAAGGGGGCCCACTTGGTGAGGATTCCACTCAATTAGTTTAAAAGTTATTTTTTGTTTAACAGTTAGTTTCAGTTTCAACAATTGTCTGTTCCTGCAGCCACTGAAATTTTGTTTTGTGATTGTTCTTGCAACCAAGGAAGACATAGTAGTTTCCTGTCTGTTTGCTGGAATTTACATTTCTATCATTCATTTCCAGTCCAATTGTTAATGTTAGATGCAAATGTTGATTTATGCTCAGTGTTTAAGTTGATTCCTTTCCAACATTTTATTTCCAGTATTATTTCTTTCCTAGTTTATGGATGATTACAATGGAGTCCTAGTGCACATACAATGTTGATCCATTTCATTGTACGAAATGCACCTTCATGATGAGTGAAATAGCTACTTAGTGTAGATGTCCAATCTCGAAGTCATAGCTCTAAGGGCTTAGTTATTCAACCATTAGAGGAGGCCAACAATCATTTAGAAAATCTTTTATAAATGTTTTGATTTATACTATTTTAAAGGGCGGTTTCCAAACCATTGAACACTTTGGTAAGAATTCAATTTTTGTCTTATTTTTCTCTCATATTTTTTTACTTTACAATCAATGATTTTAAAAATCTTTTCTAAAGGTAATTGCATATGAATTCATTTTACTTTCTAAATATGGGTTATTGCTTATAATTTTTTTTTATCTCCATATTAATTCTCAATGGTGGGTCATTTATATGAGACAATAACATTTTTTTCTTTTTTTAAAGAAGTGTGATAACATTTTCCTTAATAACTAGTTGATGCCTTAGTAGCACAAGGCATATTTGTATAATAGATCACAAAAAACATAGTCAATAAATGAAGGTATTCACTATGAATACACTCACTTTTCCTATATGGCACTATTAACATTAAAAATGTGTCCATTTAAACATTACTTCATCTATAAATCTCTCCCTTAAATTTTTAAATATTTCCTCAATAATAATTTTTGGATTAATTTTAAATTTAATATTAGGTTCAATCAAAAACCTTTTGATTAAATTTTGAGAAAGGTGAAATGAAAAGAATTATGTATAAATATACAACTATGATGTTAATGGAAGTTTAGAATTTAATTCAGCTAGTTTTTAAACAAGTTCATTTTAAGTTTTCCTCTAAAAAAACACTAAAATTTCTAATTCAAAATGTAAACTAACATTTTTTTGTATCAACCCAATTTTTATACCTATTCTAGGCAACTTTCTTGTTCAAGGAATTCATATCTAAAGTAAAACCTTATCACATGCAAGCATATTGGAGTTATTTAAGAAATTAAAATGTGACCTAATATATCATTTTAAGAAAGATAATTTATTTAATGTAATATTTAGGTATATATTAAGGATTAAGATGCATGTATATAAAGGGGTGGGGTGTTTATAATTGATGTTTCAAATCCTTTTTAGATTACTTAAATTAGGTCAATTAGATGAAATTTCATTCATTATGTTCATCTTATCAATGTCATGAATCTATCATCTTACACTACATCATCTCGTATTGTGGTATAGCCTCGTAACCTCATGGGTGCCTACATAATCCCATCTCTAATGTAATTAATAAAAATAATAATAGTCATGTAAATGTCACACAATGTCTATAACTTTCTAACTAGGTTTCCTAATACAACTTAGTAGACATATTTTGGTAATGTCATGACCAGGTACCTAAAATAATTATTATGTATCTCTAAACATTATATTATAATTTCTATTAGTATGCATATTATAATTAAGGTATATGTTGTTAAGGAGATTCATTGTTAGAGTTGATGTGATAGGACTTTGGGGATTTAGTTTTACAAAAAAATTAAATTAACTATTTCTATAGAATGATATATTTTCATACATCGTCTAAGTTTTAATGTGTGGGATAGCAACTAAAATTAGTTTTAAATTACATGTAGGTGTGGGTAGTGCCATTAGATAATAGGGTAAAATAATAATAGGATATAAATATGTAACCAAAATAATTAAAATATATAGGATACTTGGCGAAAATAGAGAGTTGTTTTAATTATACTTGTGTATTCATGGGGCCTAATCAAAAAGATAAATTGGAGGGATAGAAATAAAATAAGGGGATTTTATTAGTAAGTTTCATGAACACACATAAAATTATTTATCAACTTTTGTGGTTTAAGTGAGATAAAAAAGCTAGTTTTAAATCTACTTTTGGTTGCAATGTATTTAACCCAAGTCTAAAGGTGGTTTGTCCCTTCTAAATCCTAAGATGCAAGGGATTTTTGTATTGACCAAATGGATAATTAGAGTTGTTTCTAGTGATGAACCATGGAAAATCTTGGTCTGTCATTTCATTATTCTTGTTGCTATCAAAATGATATGACAATATGTAAGATGATAAGATAAAATTCTTCTTGCCCCTTTCTTCTGCATAAAAAGGCTTCATTTCCTCTAAATTCCATTTGGTAGGCTTGAAAACAAGTTATCAAATTTTTAAATTGGAAACATTCTTCCTTGCAACATGGATTCAATTTTGCAACTTCTTCCATTTGGTGGAATGGGATAATTCAATAACAAGGTCAACTCTTGCCATTTGTTTCCCAAGACAAGATTATTATTTCTTTAAAAAAGGTGTTCAACTATTTGGTGACATTTGAGACTTTAGTTCCTTTGATTTGGCTTCTTGGAAAAGCTCTAAATTTTCTTTTCATTTAAATAACAAGGTTGAAGGGTTCATAATCTTTGTGAAATATTAGTTCCAATGGATCTTGTTATGAAACTTTGCACTCCTTTACATTGCAATTTTTGGAAAGACAAGTTATGGCTATCCAAGTTCCATTTCACTTACTTTCCTTTAAAAAAATCTATTTTAGTCTCCTTCCAAGTATGCCATTAAATCCAAGATTGAATAACAAATAGAGAGGTAGGTTTCAAGAAAAGATGTGGAAGAATTTGAGTGCTCAAATATGGAAGTCCAGATCCAAGGGTAATGCTCAAATTTTGGCTTGAAAAATTTGACATTTCAAGCTACCTATTGGGTAAAGGTTAAAATATACAATTGTTTAACCAAACAAATGCTCTTTTTGTCAACATGATGAGAGAGGATTGTTCTTAAGCAAAAAAATAAAATGGAATGTCATTTTCAATTTTTTTTTGCTATTTTTTTATCATATTGTCTTGGAAAGAAGTTGTTTTGGGTATTGGACTTCATAATAATATTGTGATACCCACCATGAGACAAGTTGTTTTGTTTAATATATGGAAAAACATGTGTTTGGCTATTTTTTCTAATCATTATTCTCATTAGAAGGAATAAATGTTAAACTTTTGCTTTGACATCTTATTCCAAATTGTCTTGTTATGCTTACAGGGGGTTGCAAAAACATATGTTAAGACCAACAATCTTTTAGACATAATTAAACTTCAAATTCTCCAACTCCACAAAAAAATGTTCTATGTTCTAGATAGTTATTTTGCTCTTTCTCTATGTATAGTTTTTATAGACCTTTTCAATAAGCCTTTGGCTGATTGTAAGGCTTGTTTCTATCTTGCTGTGTACTAAGGTTTGGGGGCTGCTTGTTTTTCTCGGACATCCACTAATATTATGGATACTAGTAGTCTCTTCTCTCTTTGTAATTATTTTCTTTGCATTATTTCAATTAAAAAAATAATGCAAATTCACTGTATGCGAAGTACAAATATGAAAGCATACTGAAAAATGTATTGGTAACGCGGGAAATTCTGGAACACACAAATATCAACGATGCAAATTCATTCCTTATCTAGGATGGAGTGGACTTGCACCATTGATATGGTACAATTTAATTTATACAAAATGACCAGTTATCGTTGGTGTAATAGGTAGTTCTCACTTTTAGCTGAATGGTAGGTACATCAACATTTGTCTAGAAACACCATACTGACGACTAGCGCGCCTTCCCCTTTCTTCAGTGCAGAAACACCTGCCTGTTCTGATGAGATTGGCTTTGTTTAACTCTACAGCTGGAGATTTCAATTAGTTGGTGTAAAGTGATAGTATGGGATCGACGTATTCCAAAAACGCTAAGATCACAAGCAAGGGAAATGAAGGGCTAAAGGGCTTAATCGAAGAAAGAGATGGCACTAACATTGTTACCAGAGGTACGTAAGAAGTAGTTTTATGCAAAATCTGTGTGTTCTATATGACTTTTTTCAGTACCCTTTAGACTCTGATTAAATTTTATTTGGGCTCTGATTAAAGATATATCTGCTGGAAATGTTTTCAAGGGTTGGGTAGTGGTTTATTGGTTATTTATTATTATTTATTTGTTTTTTTTGTTGTGTTAGAGGCATTCCCATGACCCAGCATCTTCTGGGGATGCATGTAATCACCTGCGAACCACATGTATCAGGTAAGTCTGGGCCTTGGACTTGAACCCGAAACTTATGGGGAGCAAACCCATGACCCAAGCCAACTCCGCTACTTGTGTAGGTTTGGTTATTTGTTACTATATTACATTAATTAGCTAAAAGGATTAATCTTAGACATAATAAGAGCAAGGGATTAATCTTAGACATAATAAGAGCAAGGGACTAATGATGCTACCAAACGTGCCCAAATTTACATTGTCAATCGCTAAGCTATCCAAAACTCTTTATATCTGAGTTATACATGTCTTATAGTACTCTTCACACCACTGCTTTAGATTCTTACAACTGGTGGAGGAAACAATTGAGATTTTTATTTTATTTTATATTGTATTAAGCTAAAAAAAAACTTAAAAAAACCATCAAAGAACACAGAGCAGAGCTGATCTGTCAAACAAGCACTAAGGAAACAAAGAGTGACTAATTGTAGCAACCATATGAAAGTTACGTGGCAGAAACATAATTTTTTTTTTTTGGTTAGCTAGTGTTTTTACATTGATTTGTAATTGTATTATATTAACTAGTCCTCGTGTTCATAACTTGAATGGCCCGCATAAATGTAAGAACCCAATGGTCTCCCGCCCCTCTCGCCCACTCTCAGGGACCCTTCCACCTTGAATTATAATTCCTTAGGAGACTACTATCTATCAAAGCTGATGGGTAGTAGGCACAGTGAGGCAAAGCTTCTGATGGGAAGTAGAATCCTTCTAGCCAAAAACCCACCACTTATACCTACCAACCCACCTCCTTAAATTCAATCAAACACCACCATCATAATGCTCTTATTATATCATTTTAGATTAATTGATTATAAGAGTTAAAATTAGTTAATTTTATAATAAAACTCAAGCTCTTATTCACTCTTATTCCTTCTTTTTCTTACCTCTTTCTCATTGGCTTAAATGCTTGATATTTCCTTTACCCTCCATCCTTTTTTTTTGGTGCTCATTTCCATTTTTGCATTGCAATGGTTAGGTTTATCTTTCATTTATATGCCCCTCTTCTTTCCCTCTTGCAAGCATTTGTTCCTTTTCTTTTCTATCACACTAGATGGAATTATTCATTCTTTGTCTTTTTATTAATGTATGTCAGACATGTCATCTCCTCCTTTCATGTTTGCCTTATCATTTTCTTGTTCTTAGCATCTTTCTCTTGTTGGATTGCACCACCTTTTTTTTTTGTAATACCATCTCTTTTTTATTCTTTTTCATTTTGGCAAAGTAGATCTTCACAATATCCTTATCTCTCATGTCTATTTTTGTGAATCTATGATCC
>VDFB02021359.1:0-68972 GCA_007258455.2 Sequoia sempervirens | reverse complement strand
GAGCTCCTATGCAGTGAAGACTTGCTCATAATGACGCACAAAGGCCTAGAGAATATCAGGCAGCCCAGAAAGCACCTAAATGCCATCTTTGATTTTTTTAATGCCCAAGGATGAGTGCCTGGCACACAGAGCCAAAAAAAACTCTTTAGAGGCATGATCACCAACTTTTAGCCAATGTAACCAGGCTTTGATTTGCGCACCTCTAGCAGCAAAGCTATCAACAACTTGTTTCTTGTGCCTTAATTCTGCCACCCTAACTTGCAATGATGGAGAAAAAGGGTTGTCCACCAAAGCCTCAGTAGCAGCACGAAGGTCAGCGGTGGTAGCCTCATAAGACCACCGGCGAAAAATAGCCAGTTGGCGCCCATAAATGCGCAAATCATTCCACCAATTAATCAAACCTATATGATGAGTTGGTTTGTACTCCAAATTCCAGACTCTGTGAATGTGGGCTAGGGTAGGCTTGTGGCAGAGTAAATATGTGTTTAGAAAAAATTGAGTTTCACATGTGTGAGGTTGTCAAGTCTCCCATTCAATGCAAGAAGAAATGGGGAAGTAGTTTGACAAGGTCACATCCATTAATGGCTTAACCGAGAGAGAGGAGTTGTCAAAAGAGAAAAAATATTGCGCTGAGATCATGGCACGATCAAGGCGCTTTAATATTCTGTCAAAACCGGCTCTATAATTACACCAAGTGTGCCAAAGAGAATGAGAATGGTGGTGGCCAATATTGAGATCAAAAAGCCCCAATTTATTGCACATGTAAAACCACGCCTCCCTTTCCCCAACTATCCATTTGAATGGCAAGGTGCCATCTTTGTCAGACGCCATCTCCACCATATTGAATTCCCCACATAGTAACCAGGTAGCAATTGGTAATGAATCAACAATCCAACACTGGAGCAAAGAGTGTTCCATAGCATCATTAGAAGCATAGACATTAATAATCCCAAAGGAATGATTATCAATGTTGAGAAGGATCCAGACGAGCCGATGAGTGGGATCAGACCCGTGGTCGATCACACAAGAGTGCCACCATGGGGCCAAAAGGGTGACAGCTCTGCCACACCCAACATCATGAGTAGTACAAAACATTTTACTGGCTGGCCAAATAGAGCAACAAGCTACAACAAGCAAAAAACCAAAAAAATTAACTTCTTGGAGACAAAGCACTTCAGTACCAGAGTACTTACATAAGGTATCCCTGACAGAATACTTCCTGAAGAGGTATGTCAGACCTCAAACATTCCATGAGAGGAAATTCATGAATGAAACTCCTCCATATTTTTAAACCCAATTCCTCTTCATTCAGAGAAGAGAAACGATTCTGCAAAAATTATGGTTGAACTGATCCAATCTGGATGGACAGAAAGGAAAGCCTCTATTTTTTATGAACATATCCCCCTTCTTCCCTAGGAGGGGAAGGGCTGCGAGACTGCCTTTGAGCTCCCGTCAAAGGAGAAGAAACATTTAGCTGAGATAACATGACAACAGTTGGTCGAGGCGTAGCCTTTGGCCTAGGCTGTTGTGGAGCATAATCAGCTCCAACCGGAGCTTCTTTCCCCTTCAAAGAAGGGTTTGAAACATCTTTCACTAGTTCAGAGGTCATGGGAGCCAACCCAGAACTAGTGGACTTATTCTCTCGGTTCATAACCATAGTCCATTTCGCATCAGGTTTGGCAGCAGATGCAGCTGTTGAACTATGATTTTTAGCATCTCGTGGGGGAGAAGGTGTATGAGGCATTGCCAAAGGGCAGTCCTTAATCTTGTGGTCCATTTATTGACACCTATAACACGTGTAAAATATGTGACCTTTTGGGTGTGTCAGAGAGCTGCAATTTGGATATCAATGGAGTCTTTCAAATCCTTGGAAAGGTCCACTTCCACACAAACCCTCTACTAGGGTCGGGCCTGAAAGAACCTGTCCAGCTCAATACAACTAACCCTTCCCAGTGAGGAAGATATATTATTCAAAAAAGGCACACAAGGTAAGGGTAAACCAAGAAATTCAATCCAAACCGGGACCCGCAACTTGGTGTCGTTTGAGACAGCAAAGCCGCGGGTCCATGTCTGGAAAACTAACAAAGAAGACCGAACATACCAGGGCCCATGGGCTAAGATAGTTTGCACATGATTGACCTCCGCAAACTTATCAAGGCAGACCCCATGAGGGACCCAAGCCTTGTTAACCCATTCTTTAAGCACACTTTCAGGGGGATTTCTCCCAACAAAATACCTGACAAGGGTGTATTGTTCAAGCCATTAACAAGCAATATCAAAATACGGTAAAGGAAAAACCACATCAGCTGGTGAATTAGATCACTTACCTCATGAAAGACTTTTAGAACAAATTTTTGGGGACGTTTGTTAGGAGGAGCCATTGAGCAACACCGTCAAACTGCTAACACCAACAAGAACTGTTGGGTTAGAGCTGGTTGAAGGCATATTAAAACAAAGAAACCACAGTAAATGCGACCGTACACACAAGAAAAGAGGGACTTCTTGTGCAGGATGCGCAGTATGACGCAAGAGGGGCCAAGGGTGATCGTAAAAAACACAAAACCCTAGCATAGCTCATACAAGGATATTCATTCCAATTCTTTTTAATCATTTTCAATAAATAAATTATACCCTTTTGAAGAAGACTCTCTCCTCTTGTGCCCCATATAAGATTTAAATTTTTTTAATAAGTTTTACTATCTTTTTTTAATTTCTAATTAGCCTTTTTTTTCATTTTAAAAACCTACTTGTATTATTTTAAAAATAAAATATATTATAACTAATCAAAATATTAAAAAATATATATATTTGGATTCTCCACTCCGAGGTCTACTAAAGGGTATTTTTATTTTTTGTAGAAAAATCATTCTGACTAGAGAAATACTCTGCCAAAGTTGAATGTTTCAGAAAATTCTGAAAAATGATGAGTTGGTTGCCAAGTAGGATGCAACCAGACATTCTCGGCCGAGCACTTTTCGGCCAAGAATGTTTTGTCCAAAACCCTCTTGGCTAAGAATAGCTCGGTCAAAAAGTGCTTGGCCGAGAAATAACAGGTTGGCATGTACTCGGTCAAAAATGGTCGATATAAAAAATATATATTTTCTTTTAATTTTTCAACTCAAGAAAATTCGATAAAATATATATATTTCTATTATTTCAATCAAGGAAAGCTTATTTCAATCAAATAAGGTTTATTTCGACATTTTAGAAGGTTTATAATTTTGACAAATTGGAAGACTTATTTCGACAATAGGAGAGCTATTTTTTAAGGTACATTGATCTTCAACTTTTTTAATTGATTATGTCTTTATTTTGATGAATGCATTTGAAGTTTGTTTTCACTATTTTTCAATTTTGTTGCATCTTATGATGATATGTTTTTTTATAGTAATTGATAATTTTTAAAATATATTAAAAAAATTAATTAAATAGAAAGGAAAAAATTATACATGAATTATTCAAAACTCTCAAATGTATTTTTATTATTTATTAAAATAATAACATCAAAGAAATATTTGTAAAAAATTTAAAATAAAAGTTACGTCTTCATTTAAAAATATTGTACCTAACTATTATCATTTATTTGTTATCATTGACAAGTGTGTATAGTATTTATCATTGTAATTATTTTAAGTGGATGTAAAATTTTAGATCATATCAACATCTCATAATAGTAGGTAATTTGATAATTACTTTTATATATACATAAAATTAGCATACTTATCTTTAGTAAAATTTATATAAAAAAACATCAAAAATATCATTATCAAGAAGTTTATTTTTTATTTATTTATTTGAGAATTATAATAATTTTAAGTGTCTCTTATGAAAATTATATATTTATAAAGAATTATATAGAGAGGAGATTATTTTATTTCATTTATATTATTTATTTAAGAATTGTTTTATTTATTTAAAAATTATTGTATTTATTTAAAAATTATTTGCATGAATGCATTTGAACACTATTTTCACTATTTAAATTATTAGATTTCATTATTATTGATCACCAATTCTATGTTCTTCCATTCTTGTTCTTACATGTCCTCCTTATACATATGTTTTATTAAATTTACCTTTGCCTTTACTTTAATTTCCAACTTGGACTTATCTTTTATATGTATATATTATTAAATTATATTTTATGTTTTGCATGTTTATGTTTATTAGATTTTTGTTTAAAGTACTCGGGATTTATGATCTTTGCCTTAAAATTTTGGTTTCTCATGTTGCCTCATTAATTCTTAAATTTTCATGCATGTATTGTGATAATTTAAATGAGCATGTACAACTTTTCCACAAATTATTCTTTGACTATTGATTATTTTCTTTGATGCTATATATATGTTCATGGACCACACTTTTAGATCTAGTTACCACATAGACTATAGGGCATCATGTGCATTCCATTACATCTTAACCTTGAGTCATCATGTCTCTATCCCTTTACATCTTGTGCTTATATGGTTATATCCATTTTAGGTCATTAATCCTTCCTCCTTTCAACATAGTGTGATTTTATTTGTCACATCCAAGTTGCATTTAAGGAATCATGCCTTGAACCCCTTTGTAATTTATTATCCTTTGATTGCTAAATACCTTTTCATAGGAGATATATATATCACATTTTCTCTCTTTCACATCAAATATAAGTGGTGATACCTACACATTTAGGTATATATCGAGCTCATGATGAATTTCTCTTTCTATGCTTTATAGTACTCATTTTATTAAAAGATTTGGATGTATATATTTCAATGCACATTTAGTGGTGATCTAGTAAGTGATGTCATGATCTAGCACGTGCATATAGTTACATGCTTTAAATATTTATGTAATATTAATTGTACATGTTTCATTGAAAGCTCATGTGTGTACAAATTTGTATGCAGGTGAAAATTCAAATTTGAGTGCAATTTGTGATGGTGAATCCAAGGATTAGATCAAGGAAGTATGATCAAACACGAATAAGACAAAGGAAGAGAAAAGTGGATGAAGGAACATCTACTGAACAACAACCCATGAAAAATATTGATGATCAAGGTGGCATACAGGTACAAGAACAAACTAAACCTAGTAATAGAATTTTTTTTTACTATGGTATGGAAAAACTGATGGAGATGGATGAGGATTCTCTTTTCAATAATATTTTATTTGAAGATATGTTATCTGAAAGCACATTAAAATTACACTCTAAAAAAATATGGGATGAATTTTTTGAAGAAAAAGCTCTAATTGGAAGAGCATAGTTAGTTGCAAAGTTATTTAGATGAAAAGAAATGACCCATGTTTTGGAGTTGTTAGGGGTTGATAATAGGAAAAGATCATCAGATTTAAAACAAACAATTGTTGAAAACTTGCAAGAAGCATTGGAATGTATTGAAAAGAAAAGTCGATCTAATGATCTAAGTGTTGCATATAGAGCGTTGATGACTATAATTTCTAGTAATAAATTATCACATAGAAGACAAGTTCAAGCAATTTCTGAATTACTAAATGTTTCTAGGAGAACTGTTCAAAGATATATTGAAAAGAGAAATGAAATAGATGGAAAATTTGAGAAAATTTGGGTAAATATTTGTAGGGTTCCCCAAAAAGATAGAATTTTAGAAGATGTAAAGAAACAAGTGGTTGAATATTGGACCACCCACTCTCGTGTTTCTTCCAATAGAAGGGATACTATACAAATAATAGGTGAAGATGGTACAAAAATTTCTCATCCAAAACATTTTATAGATACAACACAAAGTGAACTTTTTGAAGTATTTAAACAAGAATTTTCAAATGTGAAGATTTGTTAAAGGATGTTTGAAACACTACGACCATCATTTTTACGTATAAATAAAGTACGTGAAACTTGTTATCAAAATCATGTTAAATTTGATCTACACCTACAATCATATAGAAAAGCTATGGCATCAATTGATTGAAATTTAGCCATCCCTAGAAGCACAACACAATTTGTGAAGTCTCTTCTATGCGAAAAATCAGAAGATTCAGATGAATTCAATGTTTAGTGTATAAAAAATGATGTAATGATTGTGGAGATTTGAAGAATCTTTTACATGTTGACAATAATGAAATGCAAGCTACTTGGAAGAGATTTGAGTATGAGACATACTTAACGAAGTCAGGAGTTGAGGCCAAAAAAAATGTTCTCAAAGAGAGTGGATTGCCTTACAATGAATTCATGATTAAACTTTGGCATATCATATATCCACATATCCAACATTGTCATGGTGCAAGATGGCAAGCTAAGCAATTTTTTGATTCAAAGAATTGCTTTCCACTAGGTTGTATTCTCTCTATTGTATATTTCTTTGAGAACCATACATTTAGTCCTCAAACTAAGATTCAAAGTCAATATTATCATTCAGAGAAAGTTGCAATCTTTGTGCAAGTTTGCTACAGGCATGCTGAGTTAGCGGTCGATGGAATATAAAGTATCAAAGGAGATCGAATTATAATCAAAGAGGTTCACTTTTATATCAATGATAATACAAATCATGATAGAAGCTATGTAGCTCATTGTTTCAAAATATTTTTTGAAGACCTGAGACAACATGGCATAAATCAAGAACAACTACATTTTTTTGTAAAAAAAAAATATATATTTACATTTAACTTTGAGACTTAAATTTTTTAATTGCTTATATATATAATTACTTTTTTAAAGCTAATTTGGTTTGAGTGTTTAATTATTTGTAACTTCACAGGACAATTTAATTTTGCAAAAGCTTTTGTTTGGTTAAGCAATCAACATGCTAGACGCAACACCATTTTTTTGTGGAATTTTTATGAGAGTGGACATAGAAAAGGAGAGCACGATGGAGCAGGAGAATGTGTGAAGCGTGCACTTCTTCAACATGAACTTGCTAGCATGTGACTTTCACCATATATATAAATGGAATCTAACTCGATATTTTTTAAAAGAATAGATATATATATTTAATTTAACTAAATTAAATTATTTTAAGTTCCTTGAAAGTAATAGGTGACAAATTGTGCCAACTTATGTACTTGTAGGTAATTCCATATGAAATGAAAATGAAATTGTTGAATGGTGCAAAATTCATTTTTTCACTCGCGACTGAACATACAACACACGATATTTTTGGGAAGTCACAGGTACATCTAGTCAAAATTTGTTAAAAATTTGAATTTCAAAGTTCAAGTGTACATGATTTCAAATTGAATTTTCAAGTTTGAATTTACAGATATTGATCGATCAAATCCTTATAATTGTCAAGCAATTCATGGTATTAGAAGTTTGCATCAAATCATGGCAGTGGAAAGTAGTAGGCCTTATGCAATTAATGTGAGAAAAATCATGGTTTTGTGTTGATTGCATTGAGGACAATGCAAATATTGTTCAATGTGAGAATATTAGAGATGGGTATCTTTCACAATGGAAAATGAAACAATTAATATCAATGCCTCCTTTTGCTAAAGATGACAATGTCAATGTCTACGATCCACTATATTCAACTGATTTTGAATGTGTATCTGATTTATTTGTTACAGACCTATGGAAATTGATTAATTTAGTTCAAATTGATTTAAATATATTCTATGTTTAAGTAAGTTTCAAGCATGTATATATATAAATTTATATATATTAAAAATATATTTACAACTTAAATGTATTTACTTTATGTATATGTGGTGTGTGTATAGGAGATATTTTCGTTGTAGTTGTAGATCCTAAAAATGTGGAAGGTGTAGATTACTATCTACTAAGATGTACACAACCAAAAAGAAAATTGGTGGAATTGATGACACATGGTGATGGACAAGAGTATCTCATTGGATCAGTCGTTATTGAAGGCACATATTATCAACAAATAAAGATAGATAAAAATGGTATTATATTTGTTGATTATAGGCCAGGACAAAAGGTTCTACATTTCAGTCACTTAGTTTTGGAAACAAAAATAAATTTAGAAACTTTACCTAAAAGAGGATATGCCAAACAAAAGTAGAGGTGGCCTATTGAAGATCATGAAAAGATTTTAGAAATAATTAAAGATAGAGAGGATCGATATTTTATGTACCATGAGCTTTAAGTTTTTTTTTGGATATATGTACATGTATGACTGGATATATATATGTATTCAAACTTAAATTATAGATCTAGATCTATAATATATTGATTGGACATGTCACATGAAATTTAGAATGGGTTTTTTTCAAAGGATTGGTCATTTATTTTTGGAATTTTATTTAAATAGATTTGTTCCATGTGGAATTCTTAATTTAATTCAAGAATATTTGATTTCATAATTTACATTTGAAACTTCACTTAAATACATGTATGTTAGATCATTTATGCTTGATACAAAACCTAGTGACTTTTAAAATGTTTTCAAACATTTTTCCTAAATTCCTTTAAACCATCTATTTCCAATTGCATTTTTATGTTGGACATGGAATTCTTCTAAGTTCACTCAAGAATCTTCGATTTCATTTGTTGAATATTAGATCATACATATATATGTGCATGCACAATTTACTTGAAACCTAGTGACTAAATTAAGAAGTTCACATTTTTCCTAAATTCCTTTAAATCATCTAGATTCCTTGATTGTATTTTTATGTTTGACATGGAATTGTTAAACTTTCACTTTCAAATCTTTGAATAAATATTTTTTCTTGACTCCACTTATATATGAGCTAGATTGAATATATATGCACGTGCAATTTGTACAAAACCTAGTTTATGTTCCAATTTTGCATTTAAATTTATGTTCCATGGAATTCTTAAGTTCATGAATCTTTCATTTCACTTGAACATTCAACTCCACAAGTATATAGTTGATTTGGTGTTTGAGTGGTGAAGAATCTAGACATACATGTTGTCTCTAGTTTTCTTTATTTTTTATGTTACTAATATGGCATTCAATAATTCTAAATGATCATCCATTTTCATATCATAATCATCACATCCTAATTATTATATTCATCCTAAGCATCCCCCATCCTAATCATCTTTAAGATCACCTTATCAGGTAATAACCCATAACCATAATCATCCTAGAATCATCCCTTCCTAATCATTCATTATCATGTTCTAATCACATTATCAACCTAATCTCACCCTAATCAAATGGACTAGAATCTAATCCATCTATCCTCATCCAAAATATATTCATTTATTATCCATCTAGACCCATCTCAACCATACATCCAATCTCCATCCTTAATAAAAAATCATCACTTGAACATCAAAATTTAGTTAAGGTCTCAATCTAGTCCATACATCATATTGTCCTTTCGTCATCACCCAAAGCTTTCATCTAGGGACCTTATCCTTAATCCACTATCATCCATTTTAAATCCAATCTCCTAATCAAAAATCAAGACCTTAATTTGATTTCATCTTTAATCCAAACTTGCTTAAGAACATTAGCCTATCTTAAGTATAGTTATCAAATCCAATCAACTCTTGCTTAGGAACATTAGCTAGATCAGGTAAGTATCTAAGAATCAACCTTAATCAAATCAAATCATTTTGAGGTCTCAAAAATTGATCCCAATCCTAATCACATCCTCCATATTCATCCTCATAATTTATTCTTCTAATCACCCACCTTGTCCTAATCATCAAGTATATTATCCAAGATCTATAGGCATTACATAAAATTGAACTTCTTTTTCATTTAGAGTAGTGCAACCATGATTTTATATAACCAAGTTGGTATACATATCATTTTGTGAATGTTAGATTGTATCTAGGTTCTTTTGGATTGGTCTTTCTTGTTCACCTCAAGGTGCATTGGAATATTCATTGTAGTGAATCATAGTGATGGTGTTTGGGGTGCTTGAGAATCTAGCTACATTTTGGCATAATAACTTTGTTTACCATGTATGTAATGGTCCATCTTTGGTAATTATATATGGATTGATCAATTTTTAATTTATATAGAACTGTCATCCAGGAAGATCTAGATACTTATATTATGTGCATAACTTGATATTTAAATATATCAATTTCCAATTGCATAAATGTTCCATGGAATTCTTAAGTTAAGAATAGAAATTTTATTTCATTTACATTCAACTCCACTTATAGCTCATGTCATCTAGATCACTTTCTTTGCATGCAAAATCAAATTCATGTGTACATTCTAGATTATATGTAATTCTTAAGTTCACTTGAATATATTTGATTTCATTTACATTCAACTGGACACAAGTAGAGCTCATCATCTAGTTCAATAATTCTTTGCATGCACATTCAAATGAACATGTACTATATTAGATTATATGGAATTCTTAAGTTCATGTATAGCATGATATATGCACAATTTATGTATTTAACCTAGAGTGACTTTAAAAATGAACATTTAGAGCTAAGAATTCAAGTTATCATCTATTTCCAATTTCATTTTTATGTTCCACTTAAATATAGCATTAATATCAAGCATATTTGCATTCAAATTTTTCTATTTCTTGACCTATTTATTTAGAGAAATTCATTTCTATTTATTTAAATTAATTGTACATGTCCATCTTTTTAAATTTACTAATAGAAACCATTAGATAGTCCAACATTTTGATTTCATGATGTAAATAGATGTACAAAAAGTGTGAACAAAGCATGTAATAAATTTAAATAAAGGTACAAACTTGCTAAATAAATAAAACCATATTAATAATGCACGATGTATTTATAGATGTAACAAGTGTCCAAACCATAATAATGTGCATATATAACAAACCTATTCAAACTATAAAACATAAATGTATGAATGTGATGTAAATCATAACAAGTATAAACCATAAAACATAAGTGTATGTAAATGTGATACATAAATCATAAAAAGTGTCTCCAGCATAATAATCTGATCTCAAACATGTAATACTATAAAACATAGATCAAAGAGACGGATGTCTGGTATGAATAGAATCATCAGATCTCTGGCCCAATCTCTCCCTCAATCTCTCCCTCGACCTCTCCCTTAATCCATGGCTCGATCTCTCCCTCGATCCACGGCTCGATATCTCCCTCAATCCATGGACTGATCCCTCTTTTGATCCAATATGTGTAGATCCATGTCCCGATCTGTGTCCTAATCCTTGTCCCAACCCCTACATGTGTTCAAGTACACACATGTTTAAATTTAATTTTTAATACATGTATATATATGTGTACATATATGTACAATTATCCAAAATTACAATGTACAAGTTCAATGTATTCAAACTTACATCAAGTAATTAAATTTTTTATTAAATTTAAATGTACCTCAGTTGTATACTGTGTGGGATCGCCATCATGCGCCAAATTTATAAAGTCTAACAAATCACCATACTGCTTAAAATTTTCAAGTACACAATTTCAATCAGGAGTTAAACAACTAGACTTTAAAATGTATTACATGTATACATGTACATACATAATTTTTTAGAACACAATTATATATATATAAATTATATTCAAGTACCTATCGCGCCTAATCAATGGCTCTACCAATGTCACTAAGATCACGAGAATGTAAAGACACCGTAGGGGGATCTGTAGCATGTACAATATCAGTGGCAAAAAGAAGCTGACTATATGTGCCATGGACAAGATCAAGTGTCGCAATAGCCTCAACGTGACCTATAACATCCTAATGACCTGGAAAAGCTAAAGGATTGATAGAAACATGATGGGCATGGGATCCTATAGGATGATGTGGAATATTCTCTACATTTTCCACCTCATGGCTCATATGTGTATCAGGATATCGTCGTCTAGTAAAGTCTTGTACCTGGTCAAGAGAAATCCCATGGTCCTCATTGATAACCTAATATACTACTAGTAAATCCAAAACTAAGACTCTACACATATTACGCAGAGTTGTGTGGGTCATCTACTCGACATCTAAAGCAGGTAGATCAGCATGAATAAATGGATCATACGATGCAAATGTAGCCTCAATGGGAGGAAGGCTGATCTGCAGGCATAATAAGTATCTACCAGCTCGATCAGATGAAATCTGATTGATCTGCGTCATAATAGAGGTAATGTTATCAAAAATCCACCCTCGAGTGGAGCCTATTGCTACCTCCCCTACTACTGCCAATTCCAAATGTTTTGGTAAAACCAAAAGGTTTGGGCCAACTAATTCCCTCTTGTTCACAAGCAGTGGAAAATCTAAACATCTAAACTATGGTTTGTTGGAAAAATAACCTTTACCTTGGCCAACATGCTCGGGATAAGATGTGTAGTCCACATCTATCTAAAAATGAAATTTTGCATATAACTATTTGACAAAATACTGTAGTAGCTCATCATTGTGAGGCCATCTATGATACGCTGCCAACCATCTAGGGTATATGAATGGTGCAACAAGAGGATCTACACACCTCGTAACCACATATCCTCTAATTCTATTTTATCCTCTATAATGAGGGAACATGGTTAACACATTTTCTCCTTAAACTAATTTGGAAACTTCTCTCCATTTCATTGTGCCAGTAACACTCCTGGCAAGAGACAAATAAAATTGCTCAATGTTGATATCATCATAAGGATTGTATGATCGAATTTTCTTAATCATTCAATAAATCTCCTCTCTAATACTGACTAATCTATCTCGATTAGCCAAATTGGGGGAGTTGTGAATTGTTTGCTCTAAACATTTTAGAGCATTGTCTAATCTAGCAATACTATCCTGATATAAATTTGTTCTAGCTTGAGCATCTTGCTCAGAACAAGGGAATGATGAGAACCCTCATTGGCCATGATATATATATCTGTATATATGTAAATCTAGAGATATGCATATCATTAAAATAAAATATACTTGATGTTAAACAAATTTAAATTAAAAATTAAACTACAAAATTTTCAAGTTTCAAAACTAAAACATTTTTAACTTTAAATATATCTAATGAGATAGTTCAAACTTTATATCTATCTCTATGTTCAATAGTTCACCTTCTGTAACAACTTAGATAACATAAGAAATTTGACAACTAGACAAAGAGACTTTCAATACATGTGTACATATATATATTTATATGTGTGTATGTGCATGTGTACATGTGTATGTGTGTATGTACATGTGCATACATACATATGTATGTATGTATATATACATACATGTACACATGCACATGACATATGTATATATGTACATGTATGTATATACATAAATATGTATGCATAAATATATATGTACATGCACACGTACATATACATACATACTCAAGTACATATATACATACACATGTATTCATACGTGCATGTACATGTACATGTACATTTATGTACATACATACATACATACACACATACAAATATATGTATTATACATACACACATACACATATATGCATGTACATACATACACACATACACATGTATATATGCATACATACATGCATACACACATACACATACATATATAATATACATACATACACACATGCACATACACATATGTATACATACATGTACACATGGTGAACTAGAAATTTGGGGTTTTCAATTTTGGGGTTATAGAAATGTAAATTTAGGCAAAATGTATGTATGTACATACATGTATAGACACATGCATTTACATATATATGTGTACACATGTACATGTATGTACACTCAAGTACATACACATACATGTACACACATACATACATATACATATATATGTACATGTGAAAGTATAGCATGTGCATCCTTCACATTTGATTAATATTGCATCTATATAATCTATAGAAAAAAAAACAAGTCCATTCCACTCCCACGTGTAATACAAGTTCATTCCCAGCTTGTTTTCAATTGTATTGTGGGTAGAAAGTTGCTTGTGGGCATCAATTTTTTTGTTTTGAGTAATGTGGAATAGTTGCAAAAGCCAGAAATTTTAAAGGATGCACGCTCATGCCCAACATTGGTTATGGATCACAAGAAAACTTGCCTTCTGGCTTTAAAAAATTTATTGTACACAATGCTAGAGAGTTGGACCTTTGGACCTTTTGATGATGCGCAATAGGACTTAAGAGAAAGGCTATTGTGGGGTGAGTTGCACAACTCAACATCATGGTAACCAACATGCTAGCCAAGATACAAAACCAGGAGGATGAGTAGAAATTGGTCTTGTTTCTATGCAGATAGGGCTACAAGGACATTTTTGTTTGAATTGAATTTTATTTATCAAGTTGGGAATAGTGTAATTAGTTGATAATTTTTAGGTAGCTTGCTTTTATATTGAATCTGGTCAGGAAATTTTATCATACCAATTTTTTAATTTGAAACCATTTCCATCTATTATCAATTTATCTATAATAACAATGTATTTAAAGAAAATTTAATAATGTATAATGGTAAAGAGGTTATGACAAATTACTATTCAGGTGACTTTTACCACTATGCATGATGCTTATTTGAATATATTCACAACAATGTTTTGTTAAATAGTCCAAATCTGTGTTTTAGCAAATAAAATACACGTGAGTGGTAAGAATGACCCCACCCCTCTTGCCCCCACAGGCACTATGGTAATGCTTTGTGTTTCAATAGCTGAAATTTAAACAGTCAAACCAAGTATTGAAATCCTTATTAAATTGATAAATATTTAATCGCCTTCATATGTTTGTTTATCTGTAAAGAAACCTGAGTTGTTTGCATGGTTGAATAAGTAAGAAATAAATTAATAAAATATTTGTTTATTTATGATCAGAGATATGCTTAGCTACTAATAGTTTAAGCTTTTTCGTAGTCATGTGGAGATGGGGATGGAGCCAAGATATCATTTTAGAAAAAAGGTATGGGGAGATGTCCAAATGCAAAAATATGAAAGTACAAACAAATTTAAGTTATATAAAGTTCAAAATTATAGTATCAGTGTTAAAACATATTAATGAACTAAATTCACAAAAAATGTGATATGATGCTAAAAGGATAATTCAATCATTTCCATTTGTGTTAACCTTCTTTAAAGTGGGCCAGTGCTTCATTTCTCACACAAGAACTTGTAGTGATGGAGTTTCCAGATTAACAAGAAAATTTTCTTTCCCATCCACAAATGTGAGTTTCTAGTGCAGCGGGATTCAACTCAGATGAGATGGCTATTTTTTTGTATTGACAATGAAATTACAAAGGAGGATTTGTAAAATGTAAGTGGGTGGAACCTATTTTCTGAATTCCCTCACATTATCTATCCCTCACAAGTAATGTAATGGATCTCATCTAGGATATTGATATAGTAAAAGGAATGGATTTTGATTATGTGAAAGATCATATGATATCCAAAGAGTCTTTTCACTTTTCTATGACAAACTATAACCTATTCATTGATCATGCATTGGTTGGAGGGTTGTTTAGCACAATCTACTACCATGGAGTACGCATGTCCCATTTCATAGAGTTTCTATGCCTTTAAACATTAAGTTGCCTTCTTATTTTCTTAAGTACAACTTTTTGCTTTGATAAGAAAAAATTCTGGTACAAAATAATTATATACACATGCTTATTTGTGTTTCTTTTAGCTCTTTTAAATGGTAAAAAACCAATGTAACTTGTATGAAATATTTAAGAAATTTCTATCGGAAGTTTACTGATTTTGGAGGGGCCCTTTTGGGACATGTACAAAGATGTTAAGAAGCATAATCTGAATTCTTATGATAACTTCAGATACCTCCATATGTGTATATGATATGGTGACATGTTTCCAATATGATAGATGATTTTCAAGGGTTAAGTATGAGTTTTTAGTTAACTACGAGTAGGTATTGAATTTTTGTTTGCTTGTGATTAGAGATTTTCTTAGCAACTATTTATGCACGACTAGCTAGAATCATATCATGCTCTTACAATGTTTCCTGATCAACAATCTCATGGCAGATGTAGCTTATTTGCAATAGCTATTATGAGTGAGGAAGCATCTATCCCAACTTTGCAAATTTTTAATTTATGTTGTTGTGAATATCTTCAAATAAGCATAGTGGTAAATCTTGGTTGCTTTAGCCAAATTTAGAGATATGTGAAGGTGGCAGTTCATCTACAGGATATAGCCAAAGCAACTGATGGAGTACAAGGGAGTTTGTTTTTGGAAGAGTTAAATAGAAAATGGGTGGACCATAACAAAGCATTGCAGATGATTTGAGATGTTTTAATGTACATGGACAGATCGTATGTAACCAATTCTATCAAAACCCCAGTATATGAACTAGGACTAAATTTGTGGAGGAATTATATCTTCCATGTTACAAAAATAAAGGATAGGTTGTGGGGTACTCTTCTTGAGCTTGTACGTTGTGAACAAACAGGGGAAGTTATCAATCGAGGTTTAATGCACAATGTTATCAAGATGTTTATAGAGCTAAGTTTTTTTTACCAAGATGATTTTGAGAAACCTTTTCTAGACGAGGCTTATTTCCATTAAACTGAAACCAAAAAATTGAAACCCCACTATTTAAAACTGCAAATTTAAACCCAAAATTTCCATTTTTATAAACTAGAAACTAAAACCCCATATTTCTAGTTCACCATAGCAAATTTTTTACATTGTTTAAACAAAAAAAAATTCCATTTATTGTTCCTCAATACAAATCATGAACATATATGCATTTCTTTCATCTAAATCACAAACACCCATAATTTGCAACACCATTCGGCCAATAAAACAGCTGAAACAACGCGATTAATTAAGCAATCACACAAACCCTAACTCAAACACCATGCATTTACCCACCAAAAGAGCTCACAAAACAAACGTAGCATAAGATAAAATGAAATGGAACCTGGGTATTTATCGGTTGGGTGATCTTTACTTTGGCCAACAAGCTCTTGCCATAAAAAGTTTCACCCGAGCATGCAAAATGGTCAGGCTTTGGTCTTTTTTTTAATTTTATTATCAATGTTTCAGTCGGTAACTTTTCAGCTGAGTGGCTTTCAACCAAAACCATTCTAGCCGAAAAGGAACTGCCACGTCGATGCCATGTCACTGCCCCATGGCTTCAACCGAAAAGATACCGACTAAAAATAATTCGCTAAGAATTATTATTTTGGCCAAAAGTGTGACATAGGTTTGTGCTTTTACCCATGTACTATATTATAATATAAATAATGCATTTTTTGTTTACCTCAAGTCTTGCTCTCTTTTCTACAAGGTGTTCTACATATGATTGTTCCTTAGGATGATATGAAGTCCTCGTATAAAGAAATGGTCCCACACTAGCCATAGTGGTTAGTCAGACAGAGGACTATAGCAGGTAAAATTAAAATAATACAAATTAACATATAATTATTGACAAATAATAATATTTACTAAACATATATCTACTCCTATCTAAACACAAATATTTACAATATAAAATAAGCACATACCTATTGTGATGCTACGACACTAGATGGGCTCAAAGTGGATGAAGCAGCTAAGATCATTTCCTATATAAAAAATGACAATAATGTAACACAATTTAAATGCACATGCACATATAATCATAATGTTGAAAATAAATATATATATATACCTATTGTGCAGTTTCATCCAATGGGTCAAACCTAGTCAACAATGTTGTATAAGAACCAGGTTGCTGCATAAAAAGACAAGATTACATTAGACTATCAATCTATGTAGTACATGTATTTAAGCATAATAGATTTCAAATATTAACATCTAAAATAACAATTTAAATATTATCGTATACTAATTCTCTAGGACAAATGAAATGGTTTTCTACATAGCCTCCTACACTTCCAAAATTTTCTCCTTTGTCAACAGACGTCTGTTAAAGATTCCAACACATAAGCATATATTAGTACAAATATCTCTCATAAAATATGAAAGAATTTATATAAAACACACTATGAAATTAATTTAATTCTTACCGGTATTCCCATATCATCCTTGGCAGTCGATGTCTCTCCTGCAAATGATGCACTCCGTGCTCTATCAACTCCTACATCTGACATATCATAAATCTCATAGTCAGATGTGTCTATGGGAGCCTCAATGGACCATTGGAGAGGACCCAAACATAAATTGTTGCATGTCATGCAATAATGAGGCACACAAATATGTCCCAAAGAGGATGGTGTACCAGTGGGAGCTAAAAATGATGTACCAATGGGAGTTGATGATGATGTACCAGTGGGAGCTAATGCAACAGGTGCACCACCATCATGCTAGGATGTATCATGTGCATCACCATCATGATGGGATGCACTGTCAAATGGTTGTGCAACATGATGGCCCTGTGTGACCAAATGATCACTCAATAAATGTAAGGCATAAATGCTCTGAGTCCTTACATCTAAAGCAATCTCAGGGTAAGGTAGTGGAGTCGGGGCAAGAATAGGAAGAGGAGGATGAACTAGGGTGACTCAGTGTGCTCTAGGTCTATCCTGTGGCATCCCTCTACCAACACCCTGAAAATTTCGCATGTCAAAGTAATTGATATGCCTCCCTAGGAAAAACTCAGCATATATAATTTTTCAGAGAAAATACTAAGGGACATCAAGATTGTTGTTGGGTGATTTATCAAAAACCATCCACCAACATCTCCAAAAATTATATAATATGCCTCTATGGGTGCACCATTTAATTGAAAATTTTGGCTTCCACACATTAATGGGTTGTCCTATTCTGTGATCAATAAATAAATAGGCTAATTGGGATTTTTCAATATCAAATTCCCTCACCTCCTCATATGATAACCCATTGGCATAAAATTTCCTTTGTTCCTCTTTCCACTATGCAAAACTATTGTGTTGAGTTGCCAAAGTTTCAACATTTGAAATACGCTTGTTTCCAAAGTTTTTTTCATGTTTGATAGCTCAATGAGTGTCTCATAGATTTGACATACATTTCTTAATTGATCTAAATTTCTATGAATAGATTCATGTATTGTTGGCACATTTTGGTTTGGAAACAATGGTCGCGATGAAGGAGGATTTGGAGGGTTTTCATCTTGTGCGAGGTTATGGTTTTCATGTTGAACCATTTTAAGTTTGTTAATTGATTAAAAAAAAAATTAACAATGATTTTAATGCAATAACAAACCTATCAAATACCCTATTTTTGACTCAAATTAAAAAATAAAAACAATGCAAAAACAATATAAATTGAATAAAAACATAAAAATCCAAACATACCTTTCAAATTCGAGTGATTTCAGCAAAATGATTCACCTCAGAATGGATATCCGAGTTGGGAAGTAGAGAAAACCACATGCAACCAGCTAAAAATAAGCTCTCGAGTTTTTGTTTTTTATTTTATAAAATAGGAAATGGATATTTGTTTCATGTTTTATACTTTTTTTAATATATGGTTGGGTCTAGGACCCAACCATATATTTATTGGCGGCATGTGAGTTTTTGACGGCGGGTTCTGGAGGCTTCTACTAGAGGGTGAGGTCATTATTTCCTTTCTCCACCTGAATAGTCTTGTCAAGTCCTATCATCGGGTCTCCTCATTGCAAAAGCTCATCGAATGGTGGAGAAGTTAAAGAGACCATAGTTTATTCCTATTCATTATGAGTTAGATCTACTGAAAAAGATGCAAGGTTTGAGGAAAGTTGGTAATTTTTTCAAGGAGTACACAAAATAGTTCTACATGGTCATAATTAGAACAGGCCATTTGAAGGTCAATAAGGAAAATGTGGCTCATTATATAAATGGGTTGAAACCAAGTATTCAAGAAGAGTTAAGTTTGATCAGAATGGCCACAATAGAATATGCTTATCAATTTTCCTTAGAGGTATAAGAGAAGTTAAATAGAATAGTACCTCTCAAATATCAAAGAATCCATTTTACCGCATTCCAATGTTCCATTCCTGGATTGCTCATATACCTGCTCACAACTCCCACTGCATGTGCAATATTTGTCCAAGTGTCCATACCATTGCATACATCAAGCTACCAACTACTGATGCATATGGTATCTTATACATTTTTTCTTCCTCCTCTTGTGTCTTTGGACACATCTCTTTAGTCAACTTAAAATAACTAGGAAAAGATGTACTAACTGCTTTTGCATTCTGCACGTTAAACCTTTTCAACATCTTCTCTACATACTCACTTTGAGACAAAAATAATTTTTTGTTTGTCTTGTCCCATATGATCCTCATACCAAATATTTTTTTTGCTACACCCAAATCCTTCAAAGCAGGGTGATCCCACAATACTAGTTTATAATTTTTGGCCAAACTGGACATTGAACTAATTTTTTTTAACTAAATCTTTACTTTTGTGCACCTAAAGTTGCCAAACCATGAGGAATTTGAAGATCATGCAAACTAGTTATTTGTGACATTTGTCTGTAGATTCTAAATATATATATATATTTTAAATGAATCATATTGCATTTAGTTTTCCATCTCCTTCGAAAACTATTTTTTATCAGCAAACACCATTTTTAAGGAGTCAAACCAATTACAATTCAAACATAGGTGGATTGTATACAACATAAAAAAAAATTGTATTTATTGAAATTCATTTTTTTTAACTAGATCAAGGACATCAATACCTAGCCCAAACATATTTTTTAGAAATTTATTTTGATAATCTACTATTTTTCCACATGTGCAGAACAAAGAGCTTGATTTTTGGTGAAAAACTATGTTCAATTAAACTAAAAAAAATACATAATAAAACCAAAACATATTAAAATTGTATTCAATGGATAGATCATTCTAAGGACTACCATTATCCAATTGGGTCTGTGAAGTCTCCTCCATTTTCATCCTCAACCCGAGCTTCAAAGGAAAAAATTTTGCAGAAATTTGGTGCAAGATGGGGAGAAGGGGGAAAAGAGGGGGTTCGCTCAAACCCCCCTTCGAGAGAGCCTCCCTTGACCTTTCGAGCAAAGGGGGTTCGCTCGAAGGGGGGTTCGAACGAACCCCCCTTTTTTCAAAATTTTCCTTTTTTTCCATTCTAGAAAATGTGCAAAAAGTGTCCCATCATTGAATAGGGTTCACTCGAAGGAGGGTTCGAGCAAACCCCTTTTGGGTTAGAGCGAAGCCCCCCTTCATGCAAACCCCCCAAAACCCAAAATTTTCTTCATTGGGGCATTTTTTGCAATTTTCCTTCCTCAACATAATTGTAAACCAGTTTTGTGGGATCACCCAGCAAATGAATTTTCTATTTTCTACTCAAGTTCATTAATATATTGCATGTTAGACTTGGCAACAAGCATGTCATTAACATAAAGCAATAGGATAATATAGCTACCATTATCCAATTTCTTAAAATAAACACAATAATCAGAATGAAATCTTTTGTAACCTTGTTCAACCATAAAACTATCAAATTTCAAATACCATTGTCAAGGTGCTTGTTTCAGGCCATACAAACTCTTCTTTAACCTGCACACAAATTCCTCCTTACCCTTGACCTCATATCCCTGTGGTTGTTGAATGTATATTTCCTCTTCCAAATCACCATGGAGAAATATTGTATTCACATCTAGTTGTTCAAGATGCAAGTCTTCTGCAGCCACAAGACTAAGAATAGTTCTAATAGAAGTCATCTTTACAATCAGAGAAAATATTTCATCAAAATTGTACCTTTTTTCTATGCAAAACCTTTTACCATGAGTCTAGCCTTCTATCTTTTCTTGCCTACATCTTCTTCCTTCAACCTGTAAACCCATTAATTTGGCAATGCTCTTTTACCTACAGGCAATTGGACTAAGTCCCAAGTCTGATTCTCCAGCAAGGAATCCATTTCCTCTTTTATGCCTAGCTCCCACTACTTTTTGGTATCTAACTGCATTGCTTCTTCATAACCTTCAGGTTCACCAGGATCAGTTATTAATATAGAATATAATGATAGATAAAATATTTCTGGAGGTCTATTTATCCTTGTAGAAAGTCTAACACTTGCAGGAGTCTATGGGATAACTTGTTGCTAAGCATCAGGTACCACTAACATTTTATTTTTTGGAATCTCATCCTTGACGCCACATATTCCTTTTTGACCTATTCATGCTTCTTTTCCTGTAGTCGATCCTTATACACAACCTTCTCATAATCCCATAGCCGATAACCAAATTCATCTACTCCATATCCAATGAAGGTACTTTTTTAGGGTTAGCCTCAAGCTTGGTTCTATTTTCAATATCAACATGGACAAAAGCTTCACAACTAAAATTTTTTAAAAATGAATAGTTTACCTTTTTACTATCCATGCCTCCTTTGGAATTCCACCATCCAAACGATTTGAAGGTCCCATGTTTATAAAATAAATAGCGGTATGTACAACATCTACCCAAAACTATAAGGGTAGTCTAGCATGCAATCTCATGCTCCTTGCATGCTCCATAATGGTCCTATTCATCCTCTCAGACACACCATTTTCTTGTGGGTTCCAATAACCATTTTGTACCTATGAATTCCATTGTATGAATAGTAATTTTCAAATTCTCTATTGCAATACTTGCCTCCATTATCAGATCTAAGAAACTTCAACTTTTTTCATGTCTAATTCTCAACTAAATCTTTCCACTTTTGATTTTTATTTTAGGAAATACACCCATGTTTTCCTAGTTGCATCATTGATAAAAGTAACATAATAGCAAGAGCCACCAAGGGAAGATACTTGAGCTAGTCCCCATACATTTGAATGCATAAGCTCTAATTTCTCACTCTTCTTCTCTTTCCCATCTTTCAGAAATCGAACTCATTTTTGTTTTTCATAAATACAATTTTCGTAGAACTCCAAGTCAATATGCTTCAAACCTGGTAGAAAATTTCTAGAGTGAAAGATCTTCATCCCTTTCTCACTCATGTTCCCAAGTATGTGGTGCCACAATTATGTTTTTGTCCCTGTAGCAAGTGCTATAACTATCTTAGAAGCAATTATTTTTGTAGCAGCTAAGGTAGAATAAGTATTACCACTACACAAATACAATGTGCCTACCTTTTCACCTTTAGCCACTACTAATGCACCTTTAGTGACCTTCCAGAATTTGTCTGAAAAGGTAACTATGTAGCCTTCAAGTTACCCAATTTTCCTGTAAAAATTCAATTCCTTCTCAAATTTGGAACATGCCTTACCTCTTGTAGCAACGATTTATTTCCATTCTGCAACTTGATTTTTATCTTTCCTTTTCCAACAATCTGACAGGGTTCATCATCACCCAAATATACTTGTCCAAAATCACCTTGAACATAATCTAAAAAATATTTCCTATGGGGTGTGGCATGAAATGAAGCCCCTGAATCTATTACCTAGGAATCGTTAACATTATCTAAACATAGAATTAAAGCCTCCTGCAATTTATTACTTGCAACATTAGTTTCCTTACTATCATCATGTTGTTCATCTCCTTGTTTTCCCTTTTGAGACCAATAATCCTTCTTCAAGTGTCTTGGCTTTCCATAGTGCCCGCAATCCATTCTTCCTCTAGATTTAGATCTACCTTTCTTTGACTTCCCTTGTGACTTCCCACAATTTGTTGGGATTTTCCCTCTCTCCTTTTTTCTTCCCTTGTTCTCTACAATCAAATCATTACCCGATGTTGAACTCTCACTTGTGCTTTTCCATTGCATTTCCTCGTTAAGGATAACACCAACAAAATCATCAAATTTCAATGTATTTTAATCAGAGACAGAGTTACTTACAACCATTACCAAGCTATTCCAGCTTTTTGGAAGAGAACATAAAACCAAGATAGCCCTCACCTCTTCATCAAAATTCACTTTTACAGAAGTTAACTGGATATCAGCACAAATTTGTGTCACACTTTTGGCCAACTTATCAACATAGGTGAATTTAAGTAATTTTAACTAAAAAATATTTTTTGTCAAACATATGATCTCGTAAGATTCATTCTAGTTAAGTTATATATGTCCATAACTTTTCCAACTAAAATTGTTGGCTAATGCATATTTAGAATCACATTGAGTTCAATTTACTGAAAAAATAAAATTATTTAAAACACTTGATGTTTCAACAACTTCTACTCATGTAAAAAACACTTTTTTAAAATATAAAAGTACCCTTTTGAAGATCCATAAGTTTAGTTTTCAAAAATGTATATATTTTAATAATTTAATTACTATTTATATTTTCCATTTTATTTTTACTAAATGTAGGTTATTAGCACAAAACATTAGGTTGATTACCATCTCAAGGAAAAATAGTCAAATTTATTGAAAAATTTTGAAAAAAATATGATGCCCTAGATATAAAAATCTATATCAAGATGGTATATTTTTTTTTCTATTTTAGATAAATATTTTTTATGAAAGTTGATGTCGACTGGAAACGACTAAGTTTTAATATGCACAAATTTTAATATTTATTTTAAAATACATATTTATCAAAATCGGAAAAAATATATCCATGTCCTAAAGTTTCAAGTTATAAATACACACAAAAAAATTGAAGAAAAAATAAAATTTACTATATAAATGTTGACATCTCATGTAACTTCATTTTTTAGCATTTTATCAGCAACTGCATTATAGTTTTAATTTATAAAAAACTATATTCAAATAATTTTTTAATTTTAAAAAAAAATACAAACATTAAATATACTAAAAAATAAATATTTTATTAGTTTGCATCATTTCAAAATTCAAAACATATATATATCACTTTTTAGTGATTCAAGTTTAAAAGTTGGATCAGTGTTGGTCATTTCCTTTATAAAAGTGTGACACAACTTTGTACTTTTACCAACTGATACATAAAGAGTGTACAGTATTTGCATGATCAATTGCCACATACCAACAATAGTTTGTGGTTGGTCAAGTTTATGCATACATGTTTCAAAGGTGAAAAATCATCATTTAAGCTCTTAGAGGTCATTTGATAATCCTCCTAAAAGTTGTTATAAATATTTGTCAAGTTTTTTTAATTCTCCAAGTCAACATAGGATGTGACAAAAGAGGATGCTTTTCTTTTAGGAAAAAAAATTATACTTGCACTCCTAGATTTCCTATGAAATTGTTAATCCACAACTCATAACCAACTCTAATATCATGTTATATTTGGTTATGAAGCCCTCAAAAATCAAAATGAGTAAAGGAAAGCAATAAAATAAATCCAAAGATAAAATAAATCAGCACTTCCTTGCACTAAACTAGCAAAGGAGAGAGATGAGTGTTGTATATATAGTAAAATAAGGGCAAATACTTCCAAGAGGAGTAATAACTTCCAACTACCCAAAATAGACAGGAGTTTTACCTACTTGGTAAATGCTATAGATTACATGATTGAACCTACTTAGATAAGTTAACTAAATGGCTATAAGATGTGGCAATTTAATCCAAAATAGGGTGTGAAACTCAACTACCCAAAGGTTGGAAAGAGTGACATATGTAACTGATGGATTAAGACACATGTCCTCATATTATCATGTCTAGTATAACCTAAGCAAGTTTAATAATATGTGGAAAACAAATATCCTCTAATAAAAATAAAATAAAAAAACTAACACTTAAGACACCGCCCTATCTAGATATAAAAAATTGTTGCAAGTGGAGGAAATTACAAAGTATACTTGAATTGAATTACAGTTGTGCTTGAACACTACCATGTCAAAAAGGACAAAACTATTCGCAATATCATCTAACTTTGATGTAAAGTGTGGACTTAAGCTTTGAGTGTAGAAAAGAAAATAAAATAAACGCCAATACTTAAGACAATCACCTATCTATAGATATAAGTGCTAAAAAATTATTGCAAGTGGAGGAAAGTACAATGTATACCTAAATTGAATCATGGATTGTACAAATGCCAAAAGGGCAAATCTATTTGCAATATCATCCAACTTCAATGCAAAGTATAGACTTAAGCTTTTGAGTGTAGAAAGAAAATTAAAAAACACTAACATTTAAGACACCACCCTATCTAGATATAAAAACTTATTGCAAGTGGAGGAAAGTACAAAGTATACCTGAATTGAATTCTGATTGTACAAACACCACCATGCCAAAAAGGACAAAACTATTTGCAATATCATCTAACTTCAATGCAAAGTGTAAACTTAGGCTTTTCAGTGTAAAAGGCCTAGCTCAAACATCATGTAATGTCTCAAACATCCTTTGAATACCCCACAATAGTGTCAATGGAATTAAAGCAGTTAACATGATCTCTCAAGAGTCTCATATTTGTTTCTTGCTCAAGATAAAAGAGGTGACGATTTGTGTTCTCTCTAGAAGATTATGAGTAGATCCAAGTATATCCTTGACTAGAACCTTGTCATTCTAAATTTTCAAAAAAAATCATTCAAATTGTTATTCATTTCAGTGAGAGAGTGAAACAAGCTAAATTGGTCCACACACAAGGAGCATTACATTATATAGGATCATTATCGTCCCTATCTTTTTTGGATGCAAATTTAAATCTTTTCTTCAAATGATTGTACATGTGATTGTATTGCTTCCTCTTACCTTTGACATTTGAAGCTTTCCCAAAAGATCCAAAATAATGAATTTTCCTAGCAAGACAACCTATATGATTCTCTTTATTTTTCTTTTTGCAAACCCACCACCATTGAGATTGTAAGAAACCTTGTGTCTAATATTTAATTGTCAAGTTGAAGCTTATTTTAGTAGGACTTGACATTTTATTAGAGAGAGAAGTGTCATGGGAGGAAGTTGCAATTGCAACAATGCCAGGAGGAAGATTCAAACTAGCTAGGAGGAAGGGATGTATAAATAAAGAAGTGGGGCATTGGAGAAACATCAATCTACCAAGGGATCATAAGGGATCACAAATTCACAAAAATAGACATGAGAGACAAGGATACTGTGAAGATCAACTTTGTCAAAAAGAAGAAGAAAAAAGAGATGGCATTGCAAAAAAAAGGTGGTGCAATCCAACAAGCGAAAGATACTAAGAACAAGAAAATGATAAGGAAAACATGAAAGAAGGAGACCACATGTCCAACATACACTAATAAAAATACAAAGAATGAATAAGTTCATCTAGTGTGATCAAAAGGACAAGGAACAAATGCTCACAAGAGGACAAGAAGAGGGGCATATAAATGGAAGAGAGGCCTTACCATTGCAGTGCAAAAATGGAAACAAGCATGAAAAGAAAAGGATAAAAGGTAAAGGAAATATCAAACATTTAAGTCAATGAAAAAGAGGTAAAAAAAAAGGGGGAATAAGAGTGAATACGAGCTTGAGCTTTATTATAAAATTAACTAATTTTAACTCTTATAATCAATTAATAGAAAATGATATAATAAGAGCTTTATGATGGTGTTTGGTTGGGTTCGAGAAGGTGGGTTGGTAGGTATAAGTGGTAGGTTGTTGGGTAGAAGGAATGTACTTCATTGTACCTACGCCCATCAGCTTTGATAGATAGTAGTCTCCGGAACTATAATTCGGGTGGAAGGGCACTTGGGGTGGTATTTATCCGCCATTCAAGCTATGAACACGAGAACTAGTTAATGCAATACAATTACAAATCAATGTAAACCACTAGCTAACCAAAAAAATAGCTTTTCGTTTCCTGCCATGTAACTTTATATGGTTGTTACAGTCAGCCACTCTTGTTTCTGCCACGTAACTTTCATATGGTTGCTACAATTAGTCACTCTTTGTTTCCTTAGTGCTTGTTTGACAGATCAGCTCTGCTCTGTGTTCTTTGATGGTTTTTTTTAGTTTTTTTTTAGCTTAATACAATATAAAAAAAATAAAAATCTCAATTGTTTCCTCCACCAGTTGTAAGAATCTAAAGCAGTGGTGTGAAGAGTACTATAAGACATGTATAACTCAGATATGGATGCAAATTAACTAATTTTTCTTGGATACCTTAAGGATTGACAATTGATCTGGGCAATGTTTTGAAGCATCATTAGTCCCTTGCATTATGTATAAGATAAATTTACTTTTAGCTAAATTAATGTAATATAGTAAATGAGTCAACCAATAAAACCACTCACCAACCGTTGAACACATTTCCAGCAGATGCATCTTTAAACAGAGTTCAAATAAACTAATCAGAGTCGTAAAGGGTACTGAAAAGTCATATAGAGCATACAGATTTTGCATAAAACTACTTACATACATACCTCTGGTAACATTGTGCCATAGTGACACTTTCTCCGATTGCCCCTTTAGCCCTTCATTTCGTTGCTTATGATCTTAGCGCTTTGGAATGTGTCGATCCCATTTTATCACTCATACCAACTAACAAAAATCTCCAGCTTCAGAGTTAAACAGCAATTCCCTCATCAGAATAAACAGGCGTTTCTGCACTGAAGAAAGGGAAGGCGGCGTCGTCGGTATGGTCGAGACCAGGAAAGAAAACCTCATCAAGGAAACTTCCGTGACAGTAAAACATGTTTCTAGGCAAATGATGATATACCCCACCATTCTGGCTAAAAGTGAGAATCATGGCATCAAAAATAACTGGTTATTTTGTACACTTTGGTTAATAATGGTGTAAGTCCACTCCGTCCTAGAGAAGGAATGAACTTGCATCGTCGATATCTGTGCTCTTGAATTCCCGCGTTACCAATGCCTTTTTTCAGTATGCTTTATATTATGTTGTCATATTCGTACTTCGTAATACAGTGAACTTAGAGGAAATGAAGCCTTTTATGCAGAAGAATGGGGCAAGAATAATTTTATCTAATCATCTTACATAGTGCCTATCATTTTGTCAGAAGCAAGAATAATGCAATGATGAACCAAGATTTTCCATGGTTCAGCACCAAAAACAACTTTGATTATCTAAATCCCTTTGTGCTCTTTTTGATCTAGAAGGCCCAAACCACCTTTAACCTTGGTTTGAATACAATGCAACCAAAAGTATATTTAAACCCAGCTTTTCCATCCCACTTAGACTACAAAAATTGACAAATAATTTAATTTAATTCCTCATAGCCCTTCTTGGAAGGCATCCAACACAGCAAATAATACACATGAGAAGCAAATATTATACAATTCACAACTTGAATCTTGCCTATTAATGACAAGAATTTTTTTTCCCAAGTCCAAAGTTTTTTTTAACTTAGTAATAAACCATTTCCACATATCAGAAAGAGGTACACCCAGCCTAAAGGGAATAACCAAATAACAAGTGATCTATCCATGTTGTATATGCTTCCATTCTTTGGGGATCCATTGTGGCACTAGATTAGCATGAACAAAGAGAATTTTTATTTTATGATGTGTTATCTTTGATCCCAAACCAAAGCAATATAATGTTAAGACCTTAAGCACATTATAAATTTATTTTTCTGAATTTTGAAGAAAAGAGTGAACTATAGAAGATTGAGTTTTGATATTATTTGGATTTGAATTAAGTAATTTTTTGGTGTATTCCAACTTCCCTTGAAGGGACTTTTCTTTGTGTGTTTTATTTTCAAGATAATCTCTTACCAAAGGAGTTTAGGAATTTAGCACACTAAGAAATAGCATGGTTCCACCATTCCCTATAAGAATTCCCTTCTTTCGGATTGGGGATAGAGCTCCATATGCCAATCAAATCAGCAAAACAAGAAGGCTTTTTAGATGTGAAATATTAAGCTTGTAAGGCGGCTGATACTTCTCTTTGTTTTTTCCAACAACTAAAAATAGAGCAAATAATGGGGAAATGATCTGAAAGAGTAGTAGAGTAGTCAAATCTTACATAATTACCAATGGAATCTTGACCTAGCTGCAAATTAGGGGAGATGTAAAAACTATCTAACCTATTGAGCTTTTATCTTCACTGCTTCTACAATTGGTCCAAGTATACTAATTATGGACATGATTTGTGTGTTTTTTTATGAATAGAATCAATTGTCCCTAACAAAATTACAATAATTCAACCATTTATCAAATTATTCATTACTCAACATAACACAGCTAGGCTAGTTGTAATCATTAGGATGTTCAACCATATTAAAATCACCTCCTATAACACAATTAGCACTAGGAAGCTCTTTGGCCATCTAATCCCATGGCTCACTTCTCTTTTTTTCATTATTAGGAGTGTAAATTGAGCAAAAACTAATAGGTTTCCAATTGATAAGCATCAAGGCCCACACACAACTTTGTGATGGGTCCTCACCTTTATCAATGGAAAACTTATAGATCCATTTAAAGTAATACAAATAATTCCCTCCTACCTTCTCTATGTGATGTATGAAGAAATATAGCATCTCTTCACACACTAGATAGAGAAGAATCAAGGTGGAGACCTTTAAGTTTGACTTCTTGGAAAAAAACAATATCAAGTTCCCACTTCATGACTACCTTGTTAACCTTATGTTCGTGATGAGGGATAGATATCTCCCTTACATTCCATAAAAAAAATTTAGAATTCATGATTAAGAGGAATAAAGAAGGTTTCCTCCTTGTGGCTGAACATCAAAATGATTAGCAAGAGAGGTAATTTGATCAAAAGGACTTGATTATCTTGGGGTGGATGAAGGAGATCTTAATCTTTATCTCGGTGGAGGGGGACGCATGCAACATCATTCATGTGACCTTGAATTAAGGCGAGTTTCTAAGGGAGGGAAGCTTTTCAAGTAGTCGTATGACCACCCTGAGATATGGCTAACCTACAAGGTCCTTTCCACTTATTAGTTTCTAACCATCTGACATAATTGTGTCTTCATAGGAAGCGGAAAAAAGGCAAATAATTTAATACTATTAGTTTGGGCATATGAGAAAGAATTGACCTATTTTTGAGGATTAGAGACCTTAGGAAGAATAGAGGATTATGGAGGGTTTTGCAATATTTGTGAACTAGTTGAGCCTACATACGAGGGTTGAACAAACCTATTCCTCTTAATGGGGTAGTCCCTTATCAATTGGCCTTCTTAGTGGGAAAAAACACAAGCATTATGCTTATTCAAATACACTAAGGGCTAAAAAATTCAAACCCAAGGTTGATTAACTTAATATTCTCAAAAAGTTGATTGTTCAAATCCATCTCCACACAAACCCTAGGATGCACTTGCTCAAACTAGAAAATTGGTTTGCATTAGTCTTACACCAAATATTGTTTTCAAGCTATCATATGATATCATTCAAGAAGGGTTTGAAGGCAAGTTTTATAAATGGAAGCTCAATCCACATAGGATAACAAGATCTTGAGGGGGCTTGGAGATGAAAATCTAATGTCCAAGCCTACAAATAGAAAATTTAACCACAAATAACCCAAGTACCATATTGGAGCACAACATGAGGATGTTCAACTGATTTAAATATTTAGGGAACATAACCCTTTCCTAACCCTCTCAAAGCTTCTATTTCCCAAACCCTATTTTCCTATTTTAATTTAGCCATTAATAGAAATCAATTTACAAATCTATTGTGGAAATCATCAATCCAATCAATTACTTCATTGGGAAGCATAAATTCTAAGGTTTTAGTTGCTTCTTCATTGTTTGATTATTCCATTGTATTGTCTACACTTCTAGCATTCCTTCCCTTGTTAGCATCGATGTGGTAATTTGTGTCTTCTTCATTCTAGTCTTCATTTTTTTGTCTTTCATTGGTGTGCGTCTCGTCTTTATTGGCTAACATAGGTGCATTATCTCTTGCCATGCTATTCATTTCCTCTAATTGAGAGGTGACCAAAACACCTTTATTTGAGTGAATGATGCACTTCTACTTTAAGTCTCATGTTACTTTTTTATTTCTTCTTCTCCTTTTTTTAGATAGAGTATCATGGCCTTGGTGCCAAAGAGCATAGACACTAGAGTGGTAATAAGAAATATAGGCCAACAAATAAGCCCACTAAAATCATGGGACATGGAGAGGAAAAGGAATGACTATTACCCACCCAATAGATGTGCCCTATTTTAAACTCCCAATTAGCGATGAGAAATTCAAGATAAATGGCACACCATTGGGAGAGGCAAATAGGAAAAAAACACTAAAAAAAGTCTAATAAACCTCACCAACAAAGTCGTTGTGTAACTGAATAGGGAAGCACAATAACAGAACCCTAATCTCACTTTAACTCTTACATTGATGGTAGAATAATATTTGCATTTTTGATATCTAGTTTAGCTTAATCTTATTAAGTTCAAATATTTTTTTAAGAAGAAAATATGTGTTGGTGTGAATAAGGTATTTTACCTAACCAGTCCACTAGTAGGTCATATTCACATGTTAATTTTATGTAGGTCCCAGGAATCTTTCTAGAAGTCTTAGTTGTCATTTAGATCTTATCTTATATTATGGTATTTAATTTGTGAGTCCTATGTCATTTAATATTAGTTAAGTTAGTTGTCTCAAAACATAGGATTAAGACACTTGTCACAATCATGTCTAATCGTATATCTCACCTTGGCTATATAGCCAAGGGGTTCTCATTTGTAAATCATTCCATTACATTGTGTTATATTGCATTTGATCACAATTGATCTAATCTTATTTTTCATCCATTATTACAAATTTATGTTCATGCTTTTAACTCTTATAGAAAGTTATTTTTGGTTTTATAGGTGATCCTAGGAGCTTGAGTCCTTGAGTGACTCTAACATGGCATCAGAGCTTCATGTCTGTAAACCCCTTCTCAAATCTAGGAGATAATTAGGTATAACCTTTTTCTGGGTGCACTTTGGGACAAAAACTATTTCACCATTGAGTTGAAAAGGCCCAAAGCCACCCTACCAAAATACTTTACTCATTTGTTAAAAAAATGTGATTTCGGGAATTTTCAAGAGAATATCTGATTTGATAACCAGTGATCGCTCTGCAATAATTTATTGCATTGAGTGCTTGGGTATCCATATCATTTTGCTCAGCCAATCTAATAATTCTTGAGGTCCATAGACAATCAGCCCACCAGGTATAGGGGCTTAATTTTTAACACTTCAGTATAAATTGCGCAGTTTTTAAAATCGACATAACTTTTACGTCAGATATAGATTTTTTAGCAAATGGTGTTTCATAGAAAGTTGGTTTTGAGAAATTTTCAATGGTGTAGGTATCATTATCATTTTTTCTTCTAGAAAACTTTATTGTGTTTTGGAGTTAGATCTTCATTTCTAGCTCTCGAGCTCATAATTTTTTCCTAGAACTCTAATTTTTGTGATTTTTGCAATTTTGGAAAGGTTTTAAGGAGCTTTGCAATTTTATCCATGCATTTTTTTCATATTCAACCCTAGGCATCTTTTATTCATATTTGTGTGTATTTGAATTTTGGTTGATCATTTGGACATTCTTGTACACCTAGAGAAGATTTATCACTTTTGGGAAGAGACCTCATTTTTAAGTCTAGATTATATTGAGGAGGTGGAGTTTGAATTTGGATCTCATCTAATATAATGTATATTTTCTGTTGTTCCTTCTTGGCATTGTAGAAATCAGTATGCTGTACCTTCACATTGCATAAAGTATAAAATCAAAATATTGGGGAATTCTTTGATTGATGAGAATTTGGGGGGGCGGCGAGGTCTTTGGGTGCATTCTTTTGAATCTATTTTCTAGTATCTTTTCACTTGCGTCAGGTATAATATTCCTTTTGCTAGCATCATACATTCTTCAATTAGCATCAACATATGCAGAGGATTACTATTAAACAGGGTTACTCTCTATATGTTGAGGCAAAATACTATTCAAAGATGATGATAAAAAGATAAAACTTAGATGAATTAGACATACAAAATCTCACAGTATACTATAGCAATTTAATAATATCTATTGTTAAAAGTATTCAAGATCATAAGGTTTTTAATGGAGCTTAAGAACAAATTCCGAAAATATTGTATGGAACTACATATGAAGTAAAAGGCTATATCAAATTAATGTAATTTAGTGAGCCTTGATCCACAGAAACTTTGACAATATCCAATATTACATCAATAAGGTTAATGATCTAAAAGAGAAATGTAAAGCACGTGGAATTGAGAAAAAAAGACATCCAGTTGGTCTATAATGCATTGAACAAACTTGGTTCTAATTATGTAGCTTGTTTTCTAACTTTCATACTTATAGGTTAACTATGGGGTATATATATACTACACCTTCATTTGCACCTTTTTTTGAGATGTTAATAGATGAGCATAAAAAGATTATTTATATGGGTCTCAAAAAGTCACCTCAATCTCAGGAATTGTTGGTTAGTCAAGTGTAAGAGTTAGAATAATTTGATAAGAAATAAAAGAAATCAAATCAAAATCCACATTTATATCAAGAACAAAATAAATCATTTAAGGAGGATCCTGCTTGTTCATATTGCAAGAATATTGGACATGAAGAGAATTCTTGTTATAAGAAGGATATTGATGAATTGTAACATCTTCATAAAAATAATCACATCGATCTACCTTCTAGAAAGTCTGAGTCAATTTCTTCTTCTTTAAAATAGTCTAATAAGGAGAAAGGCCATGGTGTTTTTGTTACTACATTAGGTAAAAATAAAGGATAAGCTTTGTGTGCTTCTATAGGTCTTGGATTAGGGAGATGAATTCTAGATTAAAGAGCATTTCATCATATGGCATCTTCAAAGTCCATTTTCTCTTCTTTTGAGCCTTGTGTCATGTTACCTATTTTTATGGGAAACAATGCATATATGAATGTAATTGGGAGTAGATCTATTTTATATTAGGGCACTTTCAAATAGTATTTTGTATTGCTCATTTTCAAAACAATTTTTTCCTTCCTCATGGATTACATTGGTGAAGTAAAAGATTGTGAAATCACTCGTTCATTTATCATTGAGAGACTTGCTTAAGTAGAGATTATTACAACCAGGATGATTGATAAACCTCTGATTCTCTTACACTGTAAATTTGTCTTTTTTGATAATACAACAGTCCTTCAACTTTTGATCAAATTTTGTTCTTCAGACCATGATTTTGTAAAGAGGGTATGGCTTCACCAGGCAGGTTTTTCATAGCACCGTCCCACATTCTTGAGCCTTGCATTTCCATCTCCCTCCATCTTCATTGCATTGAATTAATTCTTGTATTCAATTCTTATGAATTTAATTGTATATTTTTTTTGCATCAACATTTGGATCACTTCACTTGATCCATCATTAGGATGAAATAGAGGCTTAGAACAAATTCAATGGGATTGTGGAGATTTGTTCTCTTGACTATTGTCACTGTTTGGCTAACTTGTGATTTAGTTCAAGCAAGATAACATCTTTTCTACATGTGGCTTCATAGATGCATACTTGATAGAACATTACAAGTTGTGTTTTTGATCCCACATTTCAAATTTAGGAGACACAAAATATTTCTGCATATTCTCTTTGATGGAATGATTCAATATTTTAGTTGTTAGCAGAGACACTTTTGATCCTGCCTTCTCATGATCATTTCTTAACAATTTGACATAAGATATGAATAATTTTGAGTAGCACTTGGAGGGGCCGAATTTGTCTTTGAGAGATATATTGTCTTTGGATTATGTTTCTACAATAATCTCTCACATAATTAAGATTATCCTCTTCCCCATGGCATAGTCTGCAACACTTGTTTGAGTGCGGCAACTTTCGACACCGACGTGGCAGGCATAATTTGGGAACATCAATAATCATAAACTCTACCCTCTCTCCTTTAAGGAATGGGAAGGGGGGGAATGTTGTTTGAAGATATTGGATCTTCTTCAACATTCAATGTTGAGCATTTATCATCCTTGCAAGAGACTCTACATTGAGGGGGGTTGCATGGTCTCTCTTCTTCTCTCTTATAAGGGGTTTTTTCCCTCACATAGGGTTTTGTCCTCATTCTTTAGTGAGAGTATTTTGGTTTCATCTCTTTTGGGGAGGAATTTTATCCCACTTGTTTTTCTCCTTTCCTCCATTTGTGAGAGATTACACTTATGCATGGATATCTAACATGGCCTAGTACTTGGGACCCATATTTGCATCATTTGCATTGGTTTGTTCCTCCCTAAGTTGCACTTAAGGGGGGATGTTGATGTGAATAAGGTATTTTCCCTAACTAGTCCACTAGGAGGTCCTATTCACATATTAAGTTTACTTAGGTCCTAGAAATATTTCTAGAAGTCTTAGTTGTCATTTAGATCTTATCTTACCTTATGACATTTAATTCTTGAGTCTTAGTTCATTTAATATTAGTTGAGTTAGTTGTCTCATGGCATAGGATTAAGATACTTGTCATGATCCCATCTAATCCTAAGTATCACCTTGGCTATATAACCAAGGGGTTCTCATTTGTAAATCATTTCATTGTATTGCATTGTATTACATATTTATCACATTTGATCTAATCTTATTTTGCATCCATTATTACAAATTTATGCTCTTGTTTTTATCTCTTATAGAAGGTTATTTTTGGTTTTGTAGGTGATCCTGGGAGCTTGATTCCTTAAATGACTCTAACAAGATGAGGGTGAGGTTAGACTAAATTATTTCATTGCTCACTAATGTTGGATCAAAGAATGAGGCAATAGAAGGTGGAGATTCATTGTAGAAAGTTTGAAACCCATATACACCATCTCATGTTATAAATTTTTTTAAATGGGTATGAAAAATATTTAAGGATATAAGTTTTTTAATGAAATAGGGTTTATTTATATTCTATAATAAAAAAATTATTTATGATTTATTTTTAAAATGGGTGATATGACATTATGCTTTAAGGTTTATCGATTTTTCATTAATGTTTAGGAACAATCAAAGGTAAGTGTAAACAAATGTAATTATCAAGCAACTAGATCAATAAAATATAAAAAAGAGGGGATCTTTACCATCACACTAATCTTTAGATGCCATTTTGAAGGTCATGGTCATATAGAACTAGCACCCAGCTAGTACAAACATTGTCCTTAATAAGTTGTCGGTATATAGACTAAGCATCCAATTTTTTGTTTAATGAGCCAAAATTGTGAATGTCAATCACATAAAATTCATATCTTATCCAAGGGGATGCCCCAACCATATTGGTTGCAAGACTTCAAGGAAGGGAAACAAACTTGAGAACACAAAAATCAACCAATGTGGCTTGATTAAAGAATTGGAAACCACAAGTGGCATCCACTTTATAAGGAAAATATTTTCTAGGACTATTACATAAATGTCAACATGAATTATTTTATGCCCTCTTCTTAAGCCCCTCAATGAAGAATGAGCATGAGCACTAGTAGGCGATATGGGAAGAACCCTTATGATAATATAAGGAGCATTATTCAAATAGTCAAGAAGCACTTAGAGATGTACCACATAGTTGACTTAGATTGGATATGTAAAAGAACATTAGAGGTGATAATTGAATAATGATATATAAAGAGAAATGACAATCAACATAAGAATTCAAAATAAGAGTTGATCTTCTATCTTTCCAAATCAATAACAAGGTTTTTAATTAAAAATCATGCCAAATCTAAACTTTGCTAGGAATTGAGGCCAATCTCTTAGATGTAAAATGTGTTAAGATAAAGGCTCGGGTCAAAAGGATTTGAAGAGATCATGAATATAAGGGCAAAGAAAATTTAAACAGCAAAAAATCAATTAAGAGTTTTCTTTTACTATAAATTTCTCTTCAGCCCTTGCCTCTATCAACTGTTTGCCTGTAATGCTGTATTTTAAAGCTGGAAGATGAGCGTTTACTTCAGGTAATTATTTTTTAGTCAGTGAATGTGCCTTTCTGGAAATGCTTGCACGTCTTTTTTTTGGTATTCCCAGTTTAATTGGCGGTAAAGTCATATCTTTACCGTCAAATTCGTTCCGTACATTTTCTACTATTGGCATCTTGAAACCAATTTGTATTTAGTGTCAGAGATTTTGCCTCAGATGGCATATCCACAAAAATACAAAAACGTAATCTCTGGGCTACACTAAATTCATTGAGTTTTTCAACAACTTTTTCCAAATGTGACGAAAGTTATGAAATATATGATTAAATTAGCATTATAAAACTTTTTCATAAAACCGTACCTTCTAATGTTATATATTTCAAAATTTTAAACTTTTCAATCACGATCCAAAGATCACAAAATACTAGTTCTCCATAACTTGTCTTTCAAATTCCGAGCTTCAAAACCATCTACCAAAATTAAATTCAGAAGGTGCTTACAATGTTTCTTGTAGGGGTTCTTCGTAGAATTGCTCCTTTCAACTCTGCTCCAAAACATTAATTTTTTTGGTTAATGGTTATACGTGGGGCTTCAGGATGCTTCACTTGCATCAACTTTAACAATTTTCATTGTTTTTGTGTGTAGGATCGTTTGAGTGGAGCATTTCAAGAGGCTTCACTGCACAAGACCTTTCGTAAGTTGACATCTTGCCTTATCATTTCAATTAGTTTAGATTAATTCCTTATAGTATTCTTATTGTTGCCATTTTCATTTATTTCAGCATTTTGTCACCCTAATTAAACATTTAAATTTTGATTTCAAGTAGTAAGTAGGCTTTGCAAGTTTTTGTCTGCAAGTACAACTTTATGTTTGTACGAGACGTTGGCGCGTCCCCGAGACAACACTGCATCACATTGTTGTTTGAGTCCCACGCTATCGTCCTCTGGTCGAGAGCCAATTGGCTTGTACCAAAGACCTAAGCAATCTACTCTCTTAGTTCCCGAAGTCCCCTTTTTCAAAACATATCTTAAAACATAAAACATAGTCAAACCTTTCTTTCTCCCCTTTTTTCATCCTCGTCACTTGAGCATGGCCTTTGAGGTAGTTGAGGACAATTTGCTCCTTACAGCCTCTTCTTTTTCCTAAAGACTCAAGAGTAGTGAATTTCATCTACAAAATAAAATAAAAGGAGAATGTCAATATGGTTTTCCAAATAAAATAAAAAGAAAACTTTGTAACAAACGTTTCAAATGATTAACTATATTTATACACCATTCATGTAATTTGAAAATAACATATCACAATATGATATTATAATAACCTTTACACATATATATCACTTAATACAAGTAAGCTCATTATCACCTAAGCTATAAATACAAGGTATATAGTACCATACAAAATGAATTTATAAGTCAATGAAACCTAATGAGTTGGGCTTTACATATTCTAGCATTCCCCCTCAAACTTGGAGGGGCCAAGAGACAATGGTATTCATGTTAACAAAGAAAAAAGAAAACAAATTGGCTCCAATATATTACCAATCACAACAGACATTACTATTGAATCAATACTCAAAATATGTCAAAAAAAAAAATGGGCACCTCATAAATGTTATAATAATCTTGAACTACATTGTTTTTTTCACGTGTGCAAGAAATGAATGGCAATTACTTGCATGAACTCTTGGACACAATATTTAATGAAAGACCCAACCACTTCTCTCTTCCAACCAACAAACTCTCAATCAAGTTAGATCATTTGTTTAAAAAGATACAACCATAAAGACAAGGGAGTCTAAAATATCAAGAAATGGGAAGCAAAGTTGCACAAAGAAGGTAACTATTCTATCAATGTCAAATTCTTAACTACAATATAAAAGTTTTGTAATGTACTTTTACAATATAAAAGTTTTGTAATGTACTTATAAATGATTATATTAATAAATTGTTTGCACAATATGTTAAATGACCAAGCACACTATTGGAATAGTAAATTGGAAGCATTAAGAGTTGGTAAACATTGTTTATTGTATCTCTAGTTACTCGACTACAAAATGGGCTGATTTGGATTTATCCTTAATCAAGCAACTCTTCCCAAAATAATGCATAATTAGTTAAAAAGTTTGTGACAAGGTGGTGGCCAAAGAAAATATGTTAGCAATAATCTCTATTGAATCATTCATATATAGGTAAAGAGAAATTTATATAATAAATAATATATTTTTTATACATTTATAATTCATTGGACCTAAATAAACTGGCCCTAACTAGGCCTTCGAAATCATTTGTCGTCCCATACCAAAAATACACTCATTTGTCATGTCAAATGCAACATGTACACAATCCCTTACACATTTTTTTTTTTACTTACATACAGATGAAATAGAAAACATATTGCGCCAAATTTTTGGTTCACCGCCACTTTGGAATAAATTTAAAACCTATCCACGTGTTTATATACCACATTGTAGATCTACACTGACTTAGACAAGAACTCTTTTATTAAATCTCAAGGAAACAACATGTAAGATTTGGTTGATCAATCCTACTTTTCTTTTCTTTTTGTACAACAATTCAAACACAGCAAATTATCAAATAAACACACCAAAATTACTCCCTTTTGAGTTTCCTATATCTCACTTGGTCTTTCATGCCAACTATGTCCTAGGATCAAGGAAGATTGGATTGAGGTAGTTTTCGATGAACTTCAAGAGAGCCAACCCATTCTTAGGAAAATTAGAGACTAACTAAAGATGGATAAGAGAAGAGTTGCACAAGAGAGCACATTCTCTTGCCAAAACTCATTGAACTTACTAATGCCAAAATTACAAGTGATAATGAGCTACAAGACAACACCCAAATACACCAACCATTCCACATCCAACCCCAAAAATCAACAACATAGCCCACCACCAAGCACTTGAAGAGGTGAGTGAAAGTGATGCTACCCACATTTCAAGTGATCATAGCATTACTATCCATGAGATCCTCCTTCAACGTGAAGAGGCTAATCAGTTGGATTCCCCATTGTTTACCTAGATTCTCCACAAGAGCAAGAGTGATTCAATCAACACCAGCAACAAAGGGTGTAGTGCATGAGTTGTATTAGGTCCATTGCATTCACTTAATGATTAGTAGATCTATAGTACCACAACCACTTGCCTCAAATGAAAATAAGTATTGGAAGGAGGTCATAGAGGAAGAAATGGAGTTCTTAAATAAAAACCAAACAAGATGGTGAAATTACCTCCTAAAAGAAAACCTATTAGCTGCAAATGGGTATTCAAGAAGTATTATGTAAAAGAAAATTGGTCAAGTACAAAGCTCACCCAGTAGCAAAGGGATTCTCTTTTAGACAAATGGAATTAATTTTGGTGAGATTTTTTCTCTTGTTGCTAAATTAAATTTTAATTGGCCATTGTTGATGCTTTCAATCTTGAAGTAGAACAAAGGATGTTTTAGCACTTAAGCTTGACCAAACCAAAGCTAATTTGATGTGTATTTGAAATGGGAAGGTGATCATTTTCTTATCATTGTGTTGTATGTGGATGGCATGCTATTAATTGGTAACAATAAGGATATGATCAATCTAGTTAAGTCTTAGTTTGATATGAAAGATCATGGTGCCTAAGCTTAACAAAATCGAAGCTAATCTTATGTGTATTTGAAATGGGAAGGTGATAATTTTTTTATCACTATGTTGAATGTAGATGACATGAAATTAATTTGTAACAAAACGAAAATGATCGATCTAATTAATTCTTGGTTTGATATGAAAGATCTTGGTGCTACAAAATTTAAATCGGGCATAGAAATTAAAAAAGATAATGTAAACAAAAAACTATGTTTACATCAAATAAAGTATGTTGTGATGATACTCCAAAGGTTTAGTATGCAAGATAGTAAACTTATGAGTCCTTCCTTTCCTTTAAAAAAATATATATATGTTGAACAATGTGTCGAAATAGAAGACGAAATTGAGGAAATGTGTCGAGTTTCTTGTGCTAATGTAGTTGAAAGCCTTATATATGCAGTGGTCTATACTAGACATGACACTACACATGTAGTGGGACTTGTGAGTAGATATATATCCAAACCGAGAAACAAAAGATTAGGCTATTATAAAAAGAATTTTCAGATATTTATGTGGCACCTCAAATTATGCAATTTGTTACTATAGTGTGGTCTCACAACACACCCCAACGCTGTAAGACTTGGGGACCCCAAGTGAAAAATAATTCTTATGGCAGGTGCTGGCTAGTTGGAAAGATCACCAGAATTGAAGAGCAAAGGGAAATCTTTAAGTAAAAGAGTACTTCGTAAAGCAAAGTGTTATGGGTACCGGATACCGGGAATGTTAGAAAGGCAAAAGGTAATATCAAATGTTGAGCAAAGTGTTCCGGTCTGATAGTCGAAATCTGGTAAAGATGGAAGTTCTAGTAAAATCAAAGTCCAGGAATATCATGGGTAAAGTTGAATACTGGGTTCCGGGTACTGGGTAATGATGCTAAGCAAAGTTTTAAAATTTTAAGGTTATCCAAGAAGTCTGATATTTCGGTAACGCATTATATAAAAGATAACTGCACGAGAATTTGTGATTTTTTTGGAAAGCGTGTTATTTATGATGAATTTCTATGATAACAATTTAATGATGGTTTTATTTACATGATATTTTTGTATAAATGTTTTTTTTTTTTAAAAGGGATTTAATGAGTGGAATTTCTGATTGCAAGAGAAGCAGATTGCAATGCAGAGTTCAAGTATGGACGGTCAGGAAAATTTGAATCATGGATAGAATCATATATAAGATCAAAATTTGTAATATTAAAGTTATTTGCAGGAGGGGAGGCGGAATCCACTAGATACCATGGATCACGGTATTTGCATATGGTGACAAGCACCCATCCAGGAAGCCCATTCACCGAGGTAAAGAAGCAGAGGTAGAGGAACAAAGTGTAGGAGCAGGGAATGATGACTAATCCCATTACAGACACGTAAAGGGAAGTTCCTACTGCGCTATCCCTGATCAAGTTATTATCTGGCGATAAATAAGAGGCCAAAACCCAAAGAACTTCAATGTGCAGATGAAGGTTGACCTTCGTTGACTTCATTTGCAATTCTCTTACCAGTCACCACATTCCATGCATCTTGATGTGATTCGTCCCTTGGATTTCCTCTCATGTATTTTTCTTATCCTACCTGTGTCTTACTTCTATAAAAGGCTAGGGGATACCTTTTTTTAAGTTAAGTTCAAAATTTGTGGACGTTGGAAGAGCCAAAAATTCTTTAAGTTTTAATTCTCTTTTCCTATTTTTTTGAATCATTTTAATTTAAAACTTCTGTATAAGTTGAAATCAACATGAAGCCAATTTTACTATTACAATCCTCATGTATTTTTTGTAGTTGTTTTTTGTTAATTCAATTTGAACAAGATTGTGTGTTAGCGTCGTTTAAGGGTGCATGAAAAAGCTACTCAGTGGCCAAACTAAAACCTCTTCTTTAAATGATCACACTATTTTATATGTACTTGTGAAGCAATCTGGTGAGGTATAAAGTGGTTTTATTTGATTTGATTAACTCTTGGGGCATGCATGGAAAATATTCAGGAGAAATTTTAATTTTCAATATTTTATACTTTATTTTAAAGATTAGATGTTTAAATTCTTGAAAATATTTCAAAAATAGATGAATGGATGGAAATTTGTGAAAATATTTATTTCATTTTCTATAGAAATTGATGAACGCTTAAAGCTAAATCTACTTAAGTGATAGCAAAATTGTTGATGTTCATGAAATACTATTGTAAATCTTTTGATTTCATGATATTATTTTATGATTGAATTGGAAATCTGGTACTGAATGCTTATGATACCAAATGAAATTCTGATTAACCATAAACCCCTTGAGATTAACAGCAATATCACATCATACCTTGAAGTGAACCTTGTATGGTCAAGACCTGACTACTAGAGCCTTGGGATTAAGCTAAGTCAACCTTTTCCTATAACACAGAACACCCTTAGGTTGCCCTGGTTCAGTATTTCAAGTAAAGATAGGTTCTTTTTTGTTTGCTTGTGAGGATTTTATCTACACTGTTGTTGCGAGTGACATCGTCGTCAACAAGAACTGACATTAGAAGGAGGGCCACATAGAATTTATATTGGTTCTAAGTTTAAGAGATAGCTTGTAAGGTGAAAGTCTAGTGCAAGCCAGTATTTCAAAATGGAAATTGAAAAAATCCAAAAAATTCTCAACCAGAAATTACATCTTTTGAGTTTATTCACTTTTGGTAGAGTCACTGAGTGTAAAATTCATGATACAACTGATCACGTGGTGAACTTGATTGTGAAATTTTTTTAACTAGGGTAAGTTTGGTTGTGTAAGGTGATTCCGTTAACAGGAGAAGTTTTAACTACTAGAAGAAAGTGATTGTTAATGAGAAAAGAGCATAACCCTAGTGGAGTTGCAAATGTTAAAAATTTAACTGATATATCAAAACAGTTTGATAACTGTAATTGTTATGAAGAAAATCTTAATGTTTTGCAGGAAGATAGGCAAGGATGTTGCAATTCAGAAACATCGCATCAAAAATGAGGAAACGACATCAATGAGTCACCATTCTCTTTATACATGGAAAACACAAATGAAGGGAAGGAGCGGGAAAATCGAGCAGGAGACGCGTGTTTTCTGTTCCAAATTGAAAATTCACAAGTTAAAAAAGGAAATTTTCCTGATTTTATGCAAGATGTAGAGTACCAAACTTTTCCTTTTTCTCTCTCTGATAACAATATAAATTGTGATATCACTTGGTCTAACAAAGTTCAAAGTGAAGATAGACCGAAGACAAAAAATTTCGGAGGAGAAGAAAATCAAGAAATGGACACAGCCATTCATGGAAATGAACAGAGTAAAGAGGAAAACCATGAACCAGGGCTGAATGAAGGTAGAGTATTGCTCAATTAGAATAAGTGTGTGCGATCCACCTTTAATGAGGTCAGTTTCATACATATGGGCCAAGTCATTGCTAAGTACACCTTTGAATTTATGTTTGTTAAATGCATAAAATTTAAAAGAATTCATTGCTATAGTAGGACATTTGAAATTTATTTGAATGAGTTCAAGGATAAACCTGTTGTAATTCGTACTAAAACAATGAAAATAGTCATTGAAATTAAAATAAATAGTTTTGCTAGGGTTTGTCGTTTGTTAGATTAGAGTTTTGGTTAGTTAGGGTTAGTTTGTTTTTTTTGTAGGGTTTGTGTTGTTTTCATTTTCTTTGCTTTTGTTTTCTTTATTTCTTTCTTTTCTATTTGGCCCTTTGCATTAGCAAATTATGTTTAACTTATCATACACATGAGAATTAATTCAAATATTTATAACATTGTGATGTGAAATGTAAAATGATAAAACCATACACAATAAATACACGCTTTAAAATGTACAACAAAGCTAAATATATATGTGTGTGTATATCATGTATATACATGGAAATATTGAAATTCTTGTTGCAAAAAGATCAAAAAAGCAAAAAGAGGTAGCTAAGTTGCAGATAGGAGTAGTCATTCAGTCAATTTGGAATGCCTCGTCCATTAGGGCTAAATACCCTAGTAGGCAATTTCCCGGTGAGCTTCAAAGTCAGGAATATGGAGGTTAGAAAGTAAAGGCCAAAGTGGAACCACTTCCCTGTGTTCTAGGAACCGAGGAATATCATCTATGGAAGGAATCCCAATGGTTGGATGTGCAATAGATAGAATAGTATCTAGATTCTCCAAATATTCAGGCCGCACTATCAAATTCACAGCCGAGCGAACATCTTCAATAGGAAGCCCAATATCCAAGAGTGATGCTACAAAGCGAGAAGCCAAGTCGAAATAGAACCAGTAGTAACCTCTGGATTCCACATATTTTTCCCCAAGGACTAAGCACAAGTTTAGCATAGTAAAACTAGTATTTTGAATGAAGAAAACCTTTTCAAGCCTTTGAGTCATGATACGACCCAAGAAGATATTCTGGCGACGAGAGCAGGTCAGGAAAATTGGAGTATCCGTGACCTGGAAGCAAGCAAGGACTAGCAGACAACAGAAAATACAAAACAAAAGAAGGCAAAGCAAAAAGTGTGAAAAATTCAAGAGAAATGCGAAATTTATAGAAAACCGTGAGGAAGTTACAGTACATAGTTGCCTGGATTGAAGTCTTGGGAACCGTAAGTAAGGTGGCAACCGGATATGTTTCTCCAGAGCGGAATGTTAAATCAAATTAATTTTTACACACAATTGGTGACAATTTGCTTCAAATTTTCCTAGTACGAAGATTGTGAATCAAACACGTTAAAGATTTCGACATTAATGGTGGTCATTTCATTGTGTTTTATTAAGCCATATTAATCATGAAGGTGCCCATGTGTGCAAAGCATAAAGGAAAATTAAGCTAGTGAGGTAGCACACATCATCACCTGGGAAATTTGAAAGAGATAATACGTGCGCATTGAGGTGTGAGAATTTAATGCAGAATAATGTGATCATGTTTAACTATCATCATGACATTTTTGATCCATTAATGTGATGTAGTGTCGTCAAACCGAAATTGCTAGCCAAGTATTTAGTAGTTGCCATAAAATTTGATTAGAAAAGGGTGGTAAGTTATAATGGTTCTAAATTTATATTTAAATTTGGTGATTAAATTGTTTGCTGCTAAATTTTAATTTATGCATATCTTCTAACATATAACGAGTTGCAATTAGCTAGAATTTGGCATAAGAGTGGTAAATTTTAGCCAGAAATACACATCAACAAGGAATTATTAAACAGCTTTGGAAGTAGTGAAATGATGAAGGATTTGTATTGAATGAAAAATCAAGTTGCAACTCCTATCACCACTATAATTCCCAAACCTAATAGAAGTGCTTCATTGTTTGGGTGTTGAAATGAGTTACTGCACGAACATTTCAAAAGAGAAAATAAGCTATCAATGAACTACCAAAAAAAAAAATCAACTTGTAGGCTGTTATCCAAATATCTCTATTAAATATAGAACCTTCAGTTACGAGAGCTAAGGTTAAGGAAATTCATAAAATAACCTTGTTCAGGTACAGTGGACGCTGATTGCTAAAGAAGCGTTTCATCCCTATTTACTTGAGTATCACTATTATGTAGTTCAATGTCAATGAACTAATTTTTTTCATCGAAGTTCCAATCGGAATTAATCAAAGCATGTATATTTCCTAAGAATTTCAATTATTTTTATGTCAAAGTCTAGTTAAAGTGAGTTACGTTTTAAATATGCATAATTATAATTTCTATAATGGTGATGAATCTCGTTTAGGCCAATTTGGTTTTATTGGCTGCAAGTTGTTGTGTGGTCTCATAACATGCCCCAAGACTGTAAGACTTGGGGACCCCAAGTGAAAACTAACACTTATGGTAAGTGTTGGCTAGTTGGAAAGATCACCGAAGGTGAAAAGCAAAGGGAAATCTTTATAAAAGAGTACTTTAAAGCAAAGTGTTTCCGTTTGATAGTCGAGGTCCCAGCGTGGTGTTTTTGGTAAAATTGAAGTCGAGGATATCATGGTAAAGAACACCGGGTTCCGTGGGACTGAGTAATAATGCTAAGCAAAAGTTTTAAAATTTTAAGGTTATCCAAGAAGTCTAATATTCTAGTAATCTAGTATATAAAAGATAACTGCGTGAGAATTTGTGGATTTTTCAAAAAGCATGTTATTTATGATGGATTTATATGATAATAATTTAATGATGGTTTTTTTTTTTTTTATAAAAGGGATTTAATGAGTGGAATTTGTGATTGCAGGAGAAGCAGATTGCGATGCAGAGTTCAGGTATGGACGGTCAAGCAAATTTGAATCATGGATAGAATCATATCCAGATCAAGTTGTACATTCCAGGAAGTTATATGCAGAGGGGCTTGAATCCACCGGAATACCAGGGATCCCGGTATTTCGCATATGGTGACAAAAAGCGCCAACCTCTGAGAAAGCCCATTCTCGAGAGTAGAAAGCCCGAGGTAGAACAAAAGTGTGGGAATAGAATGATAAACTAATCATTCTAAATATATGGGAAGCTCCTACACACTATCCTGATTCAAGTTATTATTCTGAATATATAATGGAAGACCCAACCACTTCTCTCTTGCAAACAACAAATTTTCAATCAAGTTAGATCATTCATATAGAAAGATACAATCATAAAGACAAGGGAGTCTAAAATATCAAGAAATGGGAAGCAAAGTTGCACGAAGTTAACTATTCTATCAATGTCAAAAGCTTAATTACAATATAAATGTTTTGTATGTACTTAAAAATGATTGTATTAATAATTTTTTTGCACAATATGTTAAACAACGAAACACACTATTGGAATAGTAAATTGGAAGCATTAAGACTTGTTAAACATTGTTTATTGTATCTCTAGTTACTCAAGTACAAAATGGGTTGATTTCGATTTATCCTTGATCAAGAAATTCTTCCCAAAATAATGCATAATTAGTTAAAAAGTTTGTGACAAGGTGGTGGCCAAAGAATATAAGTTAGCAATAAGCTCTATCGAATCATTCATAAATTGGTAAAGAGAAATTCATATAATAAATAATATATTTTTTATACAAATAATTCATTGGACCTAAATAAATTGACCCTAACTAGGCCTTTGAAATCATTTGTCGTCCCATACCAAAAATACACTCATTTGTCATATCGAATGCAACATGTACACAATCCCTTACACATTTGTTTTTCACTTACATACAGATGAAATAGAAAACATTTTGCACCAAATTTTTGGTTCACCGCCACTTTGGAATAAATTTAAAACCTATCCACGTGTTTATATACCACATTGTAGATCTACACTGACTTAGACAAGAACTCTTTTATTAAATCTCATGGAAACAACAAATAAGATTTGGTTAATTGATCCTACTTTTCTTTTCTTTTTGTATAGCAATTCAAACAAAGCAAAATATCAAATAAACACACCAAAATTACTCCCTTTTGAGTTTCCTACATCTCACTTGGTCTTTCATGCCAAATATGTCTTGGGATCAAGGAAGATTGGATTGAGGTATTTTTCAATAAGCTTCGAGAGAGCCAACCCATTCCTAGGAAAATTAGAGAATAAACAAAGATGGATAAGAGAAGAGTCTCGCACAAGAGAGCACGTTCTCATGACAAAACTCATTGAACTTACTAATGCCAAAATTACAAGAATGGTGTGCTAACGAGCCACAAGACAACACCCAAATACACCAACCATTCCACATCCAACCCCAAAAATCAACATAGCCCACCACCAAGCACTTCAAGAGGTGAGTGAAAGTGATGCTACCCCCATTTCAAGTGATCATATCATCTTGGAAGGAAGTCATAGAGGAAGAAATGGAGTTCTTAAATAAAAACCAAACAAGACTTAGTGAAATGACCTGCTAAAAGAAAACCTATTAGCCGCAAACAGGTATTCAAGAAATATTATGTAAAAGAAAATTGGTTAAGTACAAAGCTCACCCATAGCAAAGGGATTCTCTTTTAGACAAATGGAATAAATTTTGGTGAGATTTTTTCCCTTGTTGCTAAATTAAATTTCTATTGGCCATTGTTGATGCCTTCAATCTTGAAATAGAACAAAGGATGTTTTAGCACTTAAGCTTGACAAAAGCAAAGCTAATTCAATGTATATTTGAAATGGGAAGGTGATCATTTTGTTATCATTGTGTTGTATGTGGATGGCATGCTATTAATTGGTAACAATAAGGATATGAACAATCTAGTTAAGTCTTAGTTTGATATGAAAGATCATGGTGCCTGAGCTTAACAAAATCAAAGCTAATCCTATGTGTATTTGAAATAGGAAGGTGATAATTTTGTTGTCACTATGTTGAATGTGGATGACATGATATTAATTTGTAACAAAACGAAAATGATCAATCTAATTAAGTCTTGGTTTGATATGAAAGATCTTAGTGCTATAAAATTTAAATCGAGCATGGAAATTAAAAAAGATAATGTAGACAAAAAACTATGTTTACATCAAAGAACGTATGTTGTGATAATACTCCAAAGGTTAGTATGCAAGATAGTAAACTTATGAGTCCTTCCTTTCCTTTAAAAAAAATATATATTTATTGAACAATGTGCCAAAACAAAAGAGGAAATTGAGGAAATGTGTCAAGTTAATTGTGCTAGTGTTGTTGAAAGCCTTATATATGCAATGGCCTATACTAGACATGACACTACACATGTAGTGGGACTTGTGAGTAGATATATATGCAAACCAAGAAACAAAAATTTAGGCTGTTGTAAAAAGAATTTTCAGATATTTTTGTGGCACCTCAAATTATGCAATTTGTTACCAACAAAAAGCTAGTGAGAGTAAAACTGTGAATCTACAGTAATTTGTGGATTTTAATTGAGCTAAAGACCTTCACTACTGAAAATCTATCAATGTTTATGTATTTGATCCTTTAAAGGAGCAATGAGCTAGATGAATAAAAGGCAAATAGTGATTGTTTCATCTACAAAATAGATAGAGTACATGGCAGCAACTCATGCCTATAAGGAAGGTGTGTGGTTACAAACATTGTGCTTGATTGTTGGTCTATTACAAAAGGTTGTAAGGATTGATTATAGCAATAAAAGTATGGTATGGCTGGCAAAGAATCTTGTTTATCATTCTCAATTAAAGCATGTAGATATATCGTATCATATTAGAAGGCAAGCAAATTCCATTGGAAAAAGATTATACAAATTGGAATGTTGTTGATCCATTAACAAGAGTTGTACTTACAGAGAAATTTTCTTGGTGCGAAAAATTAGTGGGCATGGTTGCCCTTAGTAGTTGACAACCTAGAACAGTGGCTCCCTATGGTAAGCATTCAACAAGCAGAGGAATGTCGAAAATGTATTGTACAATTTATATGTTTTATAGTCAAAATGGGAGAGTTGGTAGTAGCCTTGTTTTGTTTAGCCCCCATAAAAAGTTGAAGATTTTCTTCTTGAGTGTTTGGGGGCAAAGCGCGCCCCTCCCGACCGCCCAAAAAAAAGGGTGATTTTATCAATTGGTTTCTTGGCCCACGGATTTGATCAAAAGACGAGTCTCTAAGGACTTAGAGAAGTCAGACAAAGAGGAAACTCAAATTCCTCTTCCTAGCCTATTCATATTTGATGGAGCACTATAACTAATCCTAGTGAGACAAGGATTGCAGAACCCTCTACTATTTATCATGACTGATATTTCTCTGTTATACAGGAACAGGAAAACCAAAAAGCTTCAAACAATAAAACTGAGCTTCTTTGTCTGATAAAAACATGAAAATGTGCCTTGAGAAAGAAGGAACTCTTAATTGGAAGATATTTGATGTCGGTAGTCATGTTGATCGCAATAAAACGCATGAATTATAATCCTTGACTCAAGAACATTTTCCATGATGTTAAGGATCTATATAAGAAATCTAACAAACAGTCTTGTCAACTACATTCCTGGAACAAATAGTAGACAGTGGACAAAATGGCTAATGTAACAACAAGGTCTGGATTAAATGACTCAATAGTTGTCAGTTATGCACAAAGACAGGGAAGACTAAATTAAATTTCAAATGATTAAAAATATATCAATTATTGATAAAGAATAGTTTTTTATGATCCTTATCGTGTCTACCATGTGTACGAGTTTAATGATAGGTGGCTTAAGGTTGAGTGCAAGGCCATCCTCAGTTCGTAATCCTTCAAAGAATGATCCACAAGTCATGATTCTGATGGTACCACTTCAATAAACTACCATCATTATGGCATCTAGAAATCCAGTCTCCCTCACTAATAGATTACAGACTTTACAATGCTCTTTTCGTAGCTTAAGGAAAGAGGCTATGAAGAAACCAAAAACAAGCAGCCTTAGAATCGCTTCTAACAAGATAGCTAAGGTGTCCTTTTACCTTCAAGATTGAAGGAAAATTGTTAGGATAGGAAAAAATATGTTAAGAATCAAAACATTGAACACCCATCTCTCTGAAGGATAAAAAATGACTATAAAATGCAAAATGCCAGAGAAAGGACCCCTTTAGCATCCTGATTCCTGAAAATGCAAAAACAAGTTCATTCTGCCAACTGAAATGAGAAGTGAGGAATCCCCTGGCAGGAACAGGGTTGTCAGTAACACACTAAACGAATAATGAGCTCAAAAAGCATCATATTGGTGACTAACCAATCAAATGGATTTCAAATGTGACAGGTCTAAAGCAGGAAGAAAATCCGTCGAATGAAGATTAGACCACAATTAGATTCTGCAGTCCAATGTAAATATAGTCAAGACAACAGCATTATCGGCTAGGCTTTCTCCAAACAGAGTCTTACAACAAAAAGCAGTATTGAACAAGGTCATAATAGAGATCAAAACCATGTAAGATACTACTAAAGAGAATGTCTTAACAGCCATTGGTCATTTTTTTTTTTTTTTTGTCAAATAGTATGCTTATGGATATAGCATTGCTCAGCCAGATTTATTTATATAGCTTGAGCTACTTCCAGGACAGTCCTTAAAGTCTACTCATATACTCATAATATAATTTGGGTGCTCAGTATCTCCTAGTGTATAGCATGACAATAAATAATGTATTTCTACTGCACTTTTTTAAAAGAAAGAAAAATTGTCCAAATGCAATATAGGAAAATAACAAGACTGACATTAAAGCCCACTTAGTTGTGTAATAGTGTAAGTAACAAAATGAATATGGGTCAATGCAGATCAACTCAACAGTAAGCAGTCAATTCCTGATAAATTATCACATAAGATTGATTCAACTTTGAATATAGCTTATTGAGTTGTGCAAATAGCCCTTAGACAGCCAGCTGGAAAGTACTGAAGCTTGCAAGAAATTCATTTATAAATGCATCAATCTTCAACCATTTGATCAGTGTATTGAAATCCTCAGCTTGTGTATTTTGCAACATTCCACCCAGACCTTTTCTCACACAAAAATTGGTTGTCTAGATATACCCAATAAAATCTTATAAGTGATATTTATATCGCAAAATAAATTGGGAAAAGGGATGGGTAACAAGTCCCAGTGGAATATCGGTAATTAGTAATTAGGACTTTCTCATTTCAATGTCAGAAGCAGTTAACCTGAACGGATATACGTAGTTCATAGTTCAAAAAATCACCGAGTACTCACGAATTAATTTTACAGCTAAGGAAATTGCCCACTCATTCGCCTAGATGAATTTTCGTGAACTTGCTGAGTTAATGATTTCACATTTTCTTTATTAAATTTGCCAAGCTTTTGCCAAATAGTCGAATCCAACTCAAAATTAGGTCTATCAAGTTTTACCGAGCCGCGAGTTTTCCAACTATGGCACATACCAATGTACCCATAAGCATCGCAATTCTCAGTTCCTCTGCGAATAATAAATTATGCATCTTATACACCATGAATTTACTTTGCACCTTAGAAAATACATGTAAAAATTTTCTGCAGCGACAAACATACAACATTGTTTGGAATCAAGCAATCACACAAGGCAGAATTCACTAGCAACAGAAAAAGAAAACGAGGAGTACAATTCATTTCAGGAGCAGTTTTAGTACCAATGTTGTTAACAAAATTAGATTTTCACCGTTCAACGTTCAGACATAATATCGTGTATGTATCCGGATCCTAACACTGTTTAGTGTTATTTATTCCATCCTTTCGAGTCTCCTTGGAGACCGTCTTCAGGAAAATTACAGGAAGAATAATGCCACATGATTACAAAGTCAAACTGGTAGAGAAAGCCACCCAAATATCCATAGCAACAAAATAACTGTAGGGCATAAAAGTAAAGTATAAAAATAAAACACAATGAGGCAGTGAATTTCAGGTAATTAGGGAATGGGATTAGGAGGGTGAATTGTTATGGAGAGCATTAAAATCATAAAGGTACAAAGCGATACCATCGACTCGTTGAACACGCGAGGGCGTAAGATCCTGGAAGGGCCAGCAGAAGGACACTACCCTGGCATTTTGAGGGAGCTGGCGCTGCAAGTGGGGAAGAAGTTTGGCGTTGCCTGCATCACTTAAGTAAAGAGTAACAACAGAAGCGCGTTGCAGCTGCAAGCCGGCGTTCAAGGCGTCTGTGTGTAGGACGGAGATCATGTGAGAAAGGCCCTCCCGCTCGATAGCGCTCACGGCTTGTTTGGCGAGGCGAGCATCCATTTCGAGGCCGCAGCCCCTGGCGCCGTGATGTTTTGCAGCGCTGATGAGGAGGCGCCCATCTCCACAACCCACGTCCACCACCAAGTCCGAGGGGCAGACGCCTGCAAGCTTCAACATGGCAAGCCCCACATGCTCTGGAGTGGGAACAAATGGCGCCAGCCTAAAACCTGCTAAATATTTCATCCATAACCCTAATCTTAAGCCAGCCATCAATTTTCCCTTTTAAGCTCTGCAAGGAAGAGTTTTACCTGGGCGGTGCATTACTTATGCCTGTTTGGGTGAGAAGAGGACATCGCATTGTAATGGTGTATTTTTCTGTATAGTCGATATATATTGTATATGGTTTGAATCTAGCAATATAAGTTCAATTAGTTTATCATCTATTTTTGATTATTAATCTAAATATTATCTATAATTCAATCTTACCAATTAATATCCAATCTCAATATCTGATCCGGGTCATGTTTATAGGTGCAGTCATCCTTACGGTCACAATCTTTGTTCTTATAAGTGTAAGAGAAAAATCTAAACATTGGGCTAATTGATCAAGGGCAATAGGTATGGCACAAGTGTCCAAACAAGGGTGTTACAAAAGTTCAAGTGATGGAAGTGTCTATTATGGATGGAACATGTTCCGTGTGCATAGATTAGCTCCAAATGACTTCAAAATTTTACTAATATTTGTTTGTTAGGTGTGCAAGAAAATTAAGAATTGGGATAGAGAGGACATGAGTAGATTGAAGTTTTTCACCAAATATGGGCTTTATAACTACTAAATTTTGATAATGGGATATTGTGTATGATGCAAATATTCAAACAAGGGTGTTAGACAAGTACAAATGGACAAATGTCTAAATAGGGGCACTAGACAAGTAGAAATGGTGTACCCATCAAATTGTCCAACTGCCTCCAAACTTTAGGGATGATTTGCCTTGAACCTTTACACACTTCTCTAGTTTAGTTCAACTATTAAATACTCGCATATTGATTCTAAAGATAGAAATTATAGCTTGTTTCTACTACCTCTACCATAGTTTAAGCTTACATATATGATGAAATATTGAGGATGTTTGGTATTGAAATAAGGAATTTGAAGGGCTTCAAAAAACTTCTAATGTCATATTGTTTTTTAAAGCAAGAGATTATAGTGTTTTTTTGCATTTATTAGTGGGCATTTTTGCTTGCCATGCATATGGGAATTTTTGTTTCCTTTTAGATGGTCTCAAACTTCACCAATCTAATAGTTACTATTAATGTTGAAGGTTTGATGGAACATGAGGATGGACTCATAGCTAAAGTGACCCAAGAACTTTGTTCCCAAGATCTTTCACAAGGTATGTCTTCTTAAACATCTTCAGATGTGGTTCTTCCCATTCTAAAAATTGATAGTGTTTGTTGATGGCTTGAAAACTTTACATGATATGTTATTTTCCAAGAGGGTTCCCCTTGAAAGCATGCTTAAATAATGGGTGACCAAGGCTTGGGTCTTACATGGTGTTTTCTTGGATGTTTTTCAAAACCTCGGAAAGTCATTTTTACTTTTTTACTTTGCTAAAGCTAAGCATTCAAAGGCTATCATCAAACATGATCCCTAATTTGTCCATGCATCCTTGCTTATTTTTGCACCCTAGACTAGAGACCATATAGCCTATAAGGAGAGATCTTTCCACATTCCTATAAGGGTGGATTTTATCTGGTTGTCTTTGCCATGCTAGAATTTCTTGACCAAAATAGTGGGCACACTTTGCAGTGTCATTTATGTTGTGCTAGATAAGTCTTTCTCCACTCATCCAAAAAAACACATTTTTTGTCAAAATTGATATTTATAAATATATGAAGGAAATTGTTGATGTTTTGATTAAATAAATGAGACACACAACATGTTCTTTATCTCAACTCTCTTAACACCTATTTCAAGCTCCAACCTTATGACCATAAGATTAGATATTTCCCCTTCGTTACTCCTCACCATAAGCCCACTCCTTGTCTTGAAAAGAAGAGAATTGATCAACAACAATAAGTCATAAAAATAATTGGAATCTTGGCAATGATGGTGTGGCCCCAAAAGCCTTAGATAGTAATGGTGGTTAACCACGTAAACATCAAGGTCATATTTCAAAACCTTATAACACGTGTAAATTTGTTCCATCACATGGTGAGTCATCAAATGAGGTGAATAAACTCAATTTCACTAGAATGCCACTTTCGACCTCTATGTTATCTTTAACCAAAAAATATTATCTATTCTCCATCTTCTCCTTCCTTGGTAGTTCAACAAGGTTCTTGTAGTTCATCTCAACATTTAGAAAATATAGAGTATGTTCCAAATAAAATAATGCATAATACGAAAGTAATTCAACTAAGTGGTGTTGATGTTATAAGTAACACATCAACGTTAAACAAAATATTTCTACCCTATTTCTCCTAAAAAAGATAGATAACCTAAAGCAACCTATCTTCCAAGGTCTTTGTAGTTGGTTCTCCACTATGTTGATGTTGTTCAATGGCCAATGCAACTATAATGTTCAAGGGGCCTACTGGTAAAAGGGATACAAACTGCATCATACCAATTAATCCACATTTTGGGGGGTATAAATAAATGTCAAAAGATAGGACAGAGTTCAGGACAGCAAAACATGAATGTAAATTTCCTTCAATTCAGACATATGAACTTCATAATGAGCATTGTTTCCAAATATCTAAACCATAAAATGATACAATCTATACCATTGCATTCATTCATAGTGCAAATTCAAGACATACAGATCATTCACCATTCACAAACTTCAAAATCCACAAGAACACACCATTAGTTATCACCAAAATTCATAGATCAACAAACACATAAAACCCCATTCACAAATAACTCAATGAAAATAGCCTTAGATTCGGAATCTTCTATTGATTTTCACCAAATAAGAGACATTTATGTACAACATTCACTGGCATACGAATGACTATTGTTCATTGACATCACCATTAAGACTGAAACTTGAAAATGACATAAAATTGTATTGAAATTTCTAAAAATAAATAAGTGTCTTTGCATAAAGCTATAAAAAGAGTTTCTGAAACCATAAAAATCCTCCTATCTTTCTCCTTAGGCTACTAATCTTTCTTCAATTAGCTGACCTTTACAATATGGAGAGCAAAATTACATATAGACTTGCCCTAACACTAATTCCTCCAGTCAATAAATTGAGATCCACAAATTTAGGGAATCATTGGAGCTGCATGAGATGACTGCCCTGCTGATCTTTAGTTCGCTTGTTGATGACTTTGTTACCAAAATATGATGCACCAAGAGGGAAGGTAGATGTATTGGGGATCTCTAGTTGAAGTGAGGTCATGATCCTGCAAAATAGGAGGGAAAGAGAGAGAGTTGTCCAGCAGACCATGTCACCAGGTGTCCATTAGTAACGAAATGTTCACTACCACTTTATTCCTACATTTTCTGCTCAAGAAGGTACTCATCATAGTTGGTGAACACTTGTTGGAGTATGTCTACATTAGGTCCATCTACCCAATCATCTTCAAATTTGATTATTTTCAATTTAATTAACTCCCTCCTAGCAGCCTTCACTTCATCCTTGATATCCATGAGTCTATCAAGCAACAAGTCATCACCATCCTCCTCTTTCTGCATCACCTCCTCAAACCTATTATTCCACTTTTCCTTTAATTTTTCAAGAGGAAGACCTTCCTTAACAAGGATATCTAGATTAACCAAAATGGCAATCATTGCTTCCAATTCATCAATCTGCTCATTCAAATCTTCAATAGCTTGTTGAAATTCATTTATATGTTCATAAATGAATGTGGATTTGAACCTAATAATGTTGATTGTCTTTTCAATGAAGTCCACATTATCCTCATCGAGGATAGACTATTCCAAGAGAGTTTTCTTTGGCAACTTGTTGATGTCTTTCAGCTTCTTTGTATGCTCTCTATACTCATCCTCTTGCTTCCCCAAGACTTCATCATGTGAATACATGTCCTCAACCAACTCCAATGCACCCTCATGTGCCCTATAACTATCAACAAGCAGCTCATCCACCTCTTGGTTCAACCGATCTATCCATCTATCAAGCACTCCAACCTTACTCCTCATTTGTACAAGATCATCGGCCTCCTTCTTACTCAACAAAAATGGTGTTTATGGAGCAATAGATTGAGAGGAAACAGGGGTAGATACATCCTTTAGGAACCTATGCAATTGGTCTAATTAAGCCTTAAGCTCATCTTTTCTTTGTTTGTCATTTATCATCCTGGATTTGGTGGAGGATGCCACTATGTCAATAAGGTTCATCCATTGATTTCTCGTTGGTTTCCCCAAATTAACCATACCCAACTGATAATCAGTCTATTGCATATCTTTCTTATCCTTGTCCACCATTTGAATGGCACATTCACCTATGATTTCACCTGTATCTATTAGCTTTGTGGAATGAAGGACCCTAGCCTTTTTCTTGGGCCTCTCTTTCTCTATTTCTTTCATCATGTCTTCCCAATTCAAGGGTTGAGATTGGACTATTTGTTTCCTTTCTAGGTTGAGTTTCAACCATGTTGGAGCAATATGAGGAGTTATCACTTGTATGGAAGAAGTAGCAGGAGAAATAGGTTGCCAAACTACTGCCCTAGGCTGAGATTCAACCTCTTTTTGTTTCTCCTTCTCTACTCTTTCCTTAGTCTATCTTTTAGCCTCAGCTTTGTCTTTTTTCTCTTGCACCCTTTTAGCTTCTAGCTCCTTTTGAAAAAGTTCTTCTTCTAACCTCTTCTTCTCTAACATTTGATCCATTTTTCTTTCAAGATCTCTAACTCTATCCCATACTTTCTTAGACTCTTTCTCATGTTTAGCAAGTGCTTATGCCTCCTTTTCTCTCAATAGGTGTTCTTCCTCTTCCCTCCTCTTGTGAGCTTCTTCAACTGCTCTAAATTTGGCCTCAAGGGCCTCTCTGTCTCTCCTTTGTTGAGCTTTCTCTTCCTCAAGCTCATGAATCTTCTGTAACATAGCTAACTTATCCCTTTCTTCTTTAGTCTTCAATTCTTGTTCTTTTTGTTGCCTCAGTAAATCTTCCTTTTCCTTTTGTTTCCTTTCTAGCTCTTCTTCTTTAGCTTTAGCTTCAAATTCTTGTTGCCTAGCACATGCCTCAACTTTTGCTTTGGCATCCACTTCCTTCTTAGCATCCTTGAAGAGTTTCCATTGATCCTCCAAGGTGAGGACATGCTCAATCCCCACATCTTTATTCTCTTCATTGGGTGGAGTCACAAGAGTTTCCTTGTCTGATTGGGTAGCCTCTGAATCAATATCAATATCATGGATCTCAACCTCATGCTCTTTCCCTTTTAAATATTTATCCTCCTTATGAAGGCTTCCAGTGGGCATCTCCTTAATAGGTTTCTTTGTAAGGGGAGGTTGAGTTGAGGTTTTACTTCTAGCAATTGTTAAAGCTCCAGGTTGAGATGAACTCTCTTCTCCAGCAAATCTCGGGGTGGGATGAGGTTTCTTCTACAGCAGTTGTAGTTCCTTCATCTTGTGATTCGGGTATATTGTAAGCAGGTACTTCTGGATGAGGCTCCTCCCCAGAGTTAGGAGGGAGAAACTCCAATGGATCCTTAGGATCTGTCCTCCTTTTCGTTCTTATGTACCCATGGGTACCTGTAGCTTTCCTCTTCTTAGAAGTTTGAGCCTTTGGCTCCTTGATCCTCATCACCACCCACTGGATACTTCGATCCATCACTGTCCTTGCAATTTTCCTAATATCAATGGACTCTTCCTCATCCCAATTTACTGGATCCAATTCCTTGGTACCTATGTTTTCAGCCTCATACTAGGGATCCAAGGTTACACCATCATCTAATAATGTATCAGGAATATCTTCCTTCACCCCATACTCAATCATTAATGGGATGGGTAACCTTTCATAGTTCCTCCTTCTTACATCATATTCATCTTGTAGATCAATCCAAAAATATTCTAACAAATTGAAATGCTTCTCAAAGATAGTAGGGAGCAAACCATTCATCTTATGCTTGGGATCAAAATGCTTCTGAAATGTATATAAACCCAATTTCAAATAAATCAATTCATCACAAATTGCCTTAGCAGCCACATTATGTGCACAACTATACTCTCCTAACTTCATGGAAAATTTATGGCAACCAGTCTTATGCTTGCTAGAAAATTTAAGATTGACTCCTATGGCCTGATAGATGAATTCCATAAAGACAATTCTATTACTGCAGCATCTTGGAAGCAGATGAGGATGGCCATCAAAACCTTCCAACCTAAAGTAAGTAAACTTGGGGTATTGAATGTACCAATGTCCCCATTCTATAATGAATGTCATGGCTTCCCCACTTAATCTATACCTTGCATCACCTGTCAACCGGTTAATGATAACATACAAGAATGCATCATTAACCCTTCTATAGTGCAACTCTAATGTTTGCAAAGTTAGTTGATCATAATGATCCCACACTTCCTTCTGTCCAAGGGCTTCTCCCAATACTCCAACTGCATTCAAACCAGGGAAAATGCCCCTCCTTGCAACTGCATACACTACATAAGAAGTCATGAAGAAACTCTTTGTTTTCCCCACTCTAAGCATCTAATTATGTAGGCTCTTTGACAAAATCATTGGCCAATCAAATTGTTGCTTGCCATCCAAAATGGTTTGAATGAATGGAAACATCAATTCCTTAAAGTGTGAAGAATCTCTCTTTCTGAACACTCTAGAAAGCATCATGATTATGTCACCAATCTCCCTACTAAAATTTTCTCTCTTTGGTTGATTAGGAAGCTTAGTCAAGGATTTCTTTTCCACCCTCATCCATTTCTTGTCCATGTGGGTCATGTTAGCTTCCTTGTGGTTGCTATATAATTGTAATGCCTTTGCCTCATTGAGTTGTTTGGGGTTTTGTGGTGTAGGTGCATCAAACATGAACCTTATCATCTATGGAGTGAGATCAATGATGATATTCCCTTGCAGGTCCACACATTGCCTTGTTGTCGGTTTGTAAGCTCTTGCTACAGTAAGTATGAGCTCTAGACATTGAACTGATAGAGGAAAGAGGGTAACATGTGCCAATCCGAATTGAACAATTATTTTTTTCTCCCTGTCGCATCCTCTGTGAAAGTTTCTTCAACCAACTCCTCATAGTTGAATGGCCCTAAGTTTGTATCAGTGATATCAACCCAGTTTGAATCCACCTTGTTGGTTGTAAGAGTGGGACTCTTGTGCTTGTATCTCAAGGTGTAAGGGAGCTGCTCCACCTTTATCTTCTTAGGCTTTGTTGGCCTTGAACTTTCTGCAACCTAGCTCCCTCTTTGAGAAGCTTCTTCGGACGCTCCTAACATTTTTCACTCCTACAAAATAGTCCTATATTAGATCAACAAAGACTTGGAAACCATTACATCAATATTACCTTTCATATCATCTTCTATTTATCCAAGGTAGCTCTACATAGTCAAATTTTGCACTTATCGAAAGTGGAGCCAAGAGAGAATCAGGAACAAAAAGCATTTTAACATAGGTGGGATCGGGATCGGCATGGAAACTGGGCACAGAACCAGCTAATGGTTCCAAGTTTGTTTCCCACTCCGATTTCGCTTCTGCCAAAAGAATAAGGGTGTAGACCAGAATCAACATTCATCGAAAGTGGGATCATTTGGGAAATGATTCTTATGCAAACACTTATGGGATGAGTTCATTCTCAGATCCACTTCTGCCAGTTTATTATTCAAACAAAGCACATTTAAACACATGGTCACACCGACTTTAGACTTAGGTCACATGAAACCATAAGGAAACTTCAAATAAGGGGTTTAACCCCACCCTTAGGACAAAACCAAATTTGAACTTTTTAGGGCATGATATTGTAAAGGTTAACGCACAAACCCCAGTTTGCATGACTCGTCGATTTATAGAAATCAGGGCATCAAAACCCTGACATCAAAACCATTAACTCGACACAATAATAGGATCAAAGGGGTCATCAAATAGATTCAAACACTTTTAAAGCATAAAAGATCCCTCAAAATGAAACCCTAGTTAAAACTAGGGCACGATAGTATAGATACCACCAAAACGGGAAAATGACAGGAGACTGACAAAAATGAACGAAAAAAGACAAGAAGCAAACAGGAAACGAAAGGAAAGACAAAACAAAAATAGAAAAAGCAAACGAAACGCAAACAAAAAACACACGAAGATTCACAAGAAAGGTCTCATGAACGCGCGAAGAACACCACGAACAGGAAACAAGAAAACAGCAAGACGAAACAGGGGTGAAGACCCACCTACCTCAAAATGCTACCAAATAGGATGAAACTCGATCCAAATCCACTTGCATATGCTTTCCCTTGACCAAATCGTGCTCCTCTTTCATGCTTTCTCGGCTCTAGTTTGCTAAAACAACTTAGGCAATAATGATAATGAGCCAATTAACCTTGATTAATGTTTAAAAGTCATTTCGCATGTGTGAGGAGGTTGTAATTAATGTATTTAATGTGGTTGGTCAAGCGCAGAATCAAACAGGAATGAGTATACAAAACCTGCATATGTCATAGGTAAGGCAGAAGCGGAATTGGAGTTGAAATGGAATCAGGAACTTAAAGTAAGCTCCATATTCCATTCTAGTTCCAGTTCTGGCCCCACGGGAAAGAAAACGACAACAAAGGAATGAGGGTGGAATCAGAATCAAAACCGGATCTAGAACTTTTTGCAAAGTTCCAGATTCAGTTCCCATTCTTGTTCCGCTCCCGCCAAAGGAACAAACAATGACACAAGAAAAATGAAAAAAAGGAAAATAAAAGGAAATGGGACTAGAACAAAAACCATCCCAAAAAAGACACAAACAGGGACAAAAAGACAACGAAAACCAGCAAGAGTGGGATCAGAACCAAAACAGGATCCGAAACTTTGCAAAGTTCCAAATTAGGTTTTGGTTTCGGTTCCACTTGCACCAGGAGGAAAAGAAACCACAAGCAAACGAAAAACAACTCAAGGGAGAAACAAACCCAAGAGTGCAAGGAAAACCAAACAGACAAAGAAAATGAACAAGACAAGAATAGGGCCAGGACCGGAACCAAATCCAGACTTGGAACCTTCACAAAGTTCTGAGTCCAGTTTCCATTCCAGCTCTGCTTCCGCCAAACAAAAAGGAACAAGGACTTAGGAGGAAAACGAACAACTCCTAAGATCCGAACAAAAACACCAAGGACAAACAAACACAATGGGAGACCCATTTTGACCAAAAACAAAATGGGGTTGTTATGCAAGGCATAACAGGTAGTTGCAAAACCCTTTTAAAGGATGAATTCTTGTAAAATAATTATGCAAATTTTAAGGAGCTAGATAGTGAGGATATGACTTGACTCTTTCCAATGAATTTAATCTCTTGGAATGTTTGAGTTTTGATAGAAATCACAATAAAATATGATAGTATCATTATGATGTTGTCACCCCTCTCTCTCCTAAATGACATTAGCATTTAGTTGACAAAGGATGTAACCACACCAATAAAGCTTTATGGGTCTTTTTCAACATTGATAATAATTTATTTAGAGTTATTAGTGTTTGCACTCCTAATGATGTTATTGAAAGATCTTCCCTCTGGAGATGAATTGTTGACTTCCTACTACCACTTGGGTATTGTATAATTTTTTTAATATGTTTGAAATGGTCGATGATAATTATGGTGCTCTACCTATGAAATAGATAACTAATGAAAGAGAAGCATGGTACTATATGCACAATAAATTAGGGTTTTGTAATCCAAATCTTGGTTGTCATCATGATTCTATGTCCATGGAGCAATCTTATGGTTTGATATAAAAAAAAATTACAAATGTCTTGATAAAGAAATGTTGTTAGCATAATCTTTCTTTTCATTTTCTATTGGATATTCTACCAAGTATTATCCTTTTATATCATTTTCCCATATGGTTTTGTATTGAATAAAAAATTACTACACCCAAATGTGTCCCTATTGATAAATTAGCCCATGTTGGCCTACACTCAATGTGTTTAGAATTTGGAATCATAAGTTAAACAAATAGGATGGATTTCTTGGTGGAGTGGTGCTCTTAGATGTAAATATCACTTCATTTACATTTATGGCACCTAATTGTACAAGTTATATATTGTTGTTCATATGATGACACCATCTTGGAGCTTTGCCAAGCCATTGCCACCTTAGAGGCTTGACTCTTCACTCCTACTTTGCATCTAAGAGTTGCCAATTTCTTCCACTAAAATCAAGTTGCTAACAACCATGTTCCTAGAGGAGATCAAATTTAATCTCATCTTCACTAGTTTAATATTGATGACAAAGTTTCTAAGGAATTCTTTCAGATCTTATATGTTCATCATTCTCAAGCCATAGAAAAATAAAATAAGGTCAACATAATTATATTTCTAAGGACCCCTATTGATTACTCCAATGTATATCCCAAGATCTCTATAGAATACAGTCTACTCTACATGATTGATTATAAAGTAAGAGAGAGTATACACATGCTTTTCTATAAACATCCATAAGGAATTATTCACAAAGCATATAAATTAGATAACTCCTCCATAGCTTTTTCATTGCAAGATAAAGTCAATCATATATTTATACATATTTTCTTAAATTCCTCTACACAAACAATGATATACTATTGTTAATGTGATTCTTTATAGGCTAACCTTTAAAGATTAATATCATATGTACCACTAACATGCTAGTTAAAGTAAGAAGATAATTTTTCATATATCTTCAACAAATATTTGCATCAAAAAGAAAGAAAATTTGGAAAAGAAAAAAGAAAATTTATACTTCATAATGAATGGAAATGAAGTGCATTTCAATTTCAATTTGAAATATCATTTCCATACTACCTATTCCTCTATCTATAATCATTAAAAACTTTTTTTAGTCTAGATAGTTTAAATTTCCACTAAATTTAGCATTTCCAAAATAAACATGGAATATTCTCCACCACATACAATGAACCTAGTCAAACCCCTTTGAATGATCCCCCCACACCTAGACTTGTAAAGTAACTTTCCAGTTATAGAAAACTCTTCAATTTAAATGTGACACTTGTCTATATTGTTTATAAGAATTCACAAATTAAAATTTTACAAAGACTATATTATAAAAGGAATATACAAATTGAAAGGGTTAAATTAATTTATTTACTCAATTACAAAGCATAAGTAAAAGGTGAACAAAGAGTTAAAAAAACATATTAAATATACAACTAAATTAGTTCATGCTATACCTAGTCAACAGTTAAAATTGGGAAAACTTTAAGGGGTAATGAAGCATTGAATATGCAACAAGATATCCTATATGTAGAATCAATTTTATTGACATGTCAAAGTGTTTTTCAGACCATTAAAGTGAGAACATGAAATCCACAAGCAACAACAATGAAAGGGAGATTTGAAGCATAGCAACTTCCCAACAAACCAAACCAAGAAAATAAGTTTTCTCAATAAATTAATATAAGGATTAAGATTTCTCATTACTTGAATTTAGAACATAAATCATATAACAAATCTAATCAATTTTAAAAAATATATTGTATGACCTCAAAACAACATGATTATAAAAGCATGAAATCAGAAGCAACATGAATAATGAGTTACAATCAAACAAGATCAATACAATGAAGCAAGCAAAGAAAATTGATTTAAAATAAACATAAAACCCATATAATTTACCCTATGTGAAGCTCCATTGCTCTCCTCTATTTCACCTTGGGAGAAATTGTATATGTAACTTTGCTCTCAGATTTGTATTTTAGCATAATAGCATGAAGCACTTGCAAAAATACGAGTATAGTTTTCCTACGTGAGCTCATATGATAATTGAAGAAGATGATGCTTTAATTTATAGATATTCGATGGTATCGATCAATGGTCAAGATCAAAAGAACTGAGAAGGTCAATGGTTGAGAATTATTGAGAGGAATTTATTGAATAGTTAACTGGTTGCAACTATTTGCATGATTTTAGTTAATTGAATGCATGATTCAATTAAGTCCATAGATTGATTCATTAACTCAGACTGACAGTTAGTGGACTGAATTGATTGCTCAAAGAAGTCGAAGTGAGTGGGAGTGAAGTGGAATTAATTAATGAGTGGACTGAAAGTCTCAATCAATAGGTGAGGTGGAATTGCATGGATATTTAATAATTAAATTAATTTAATTATTATTTACATTCGCAGCCTTGAATTTATTAAATAAAATAAATTATTTTATTTATTTTTGAAAGAGGATAATGTTGAGAGAAATTAATTAATTAAATAATTAAAACAATTATTTAATTTAGGAAGTGGGAAATGGATAATTAATTAAATAACAATAAATTATTTAATTAAACTTTAGAATAGAGGAATAATTAATAAATTAATTAAATAACCTTAATTATTTAATTAGTATAGAGGAATATATATGAATTTAATTAAATAATATGAAATTATTCAATTATCAGAATGAAGTGAAAATGGTCATTAATTTAATCATTTAGTCAGAATTAGGTGTCTATATTTTGCCCCTCTTTGAGACAATGTGTTTGTATAGCGTTGTTTCAAAGAAAGTGAAGACATGCCCCAGTTTGTCCCAACAAATGAAGAAATGAATGTAGGATGCCCCCTCGAGGGTTTGACAGAAGAATGAAATTGTGAATGTTAAATTGTCGAAGAAAAAAGAAGAAAGATGTGGTAGAAAGAGTAGAATAAGAAAGATTAGTATGGTGAAAGAATAGTGAGTTGATAGTGAATGATGATCGATGAGTGATGCAAATGGAAAGAGATGCACTGATATAGCAGGTTCTTTCTATTTTATGCTTAGTTTTATCACTATAGAGTGTTTTATTATGTTGCAATCAGATTTATGTACACCAAGGTATGAGTTACTATGGTGGCGTTTTTTTTTGTTTTCCTAAAGTTTTGATAAGAGACAAGTGGATATATGTACACCAAGTTGAGACAAACCTTGGTGACTTCAGTATTTGTTGTCAAGACTAAGAAAAAACAAATAAGGATTGTTCATAAATGTACTAGACATGATAGAACCTTGTTGAAATATGTAAGGAAACATAGCTTCATAGCAAGATAACCCTAATTCATAAAGGTGATTGATGACCTTATATACAAAGGGTGATTTGTTAATGCTCGAATCTAGTCCAATACACACAAGGAAACATACCTATCATAGAAATGCTTAAAAACATTCCACAAACATGACATATTAAAGCAATAGCCTTGCCCCATTCTTGCTCCTCTAAATCATTTTGAGACATCCTCGAGGAACATTGGAAATAACACAATAAGATAAATCAAGTAATAAAAGACTCAAAGATAAACAAATCACCAACTATCAGATTCCATGCCAAAAAAGAGTTGCTCAGTAGTGAAAAATGTCCATTGTAGGAAAGATGTATCTGTAGGACATGATTGGTTTGATAAAATTTATTTAAAGTAGATTCGGTAATTGATCGATAGTTTTGTAAATAGTTTAGCTAGAGTACTCTCAATGTGTCGAGATGTTGTGTAGTTTGTGTTTGCTTAAATTTCATGTCCAAATAATGGAAATGTATTATGGATATGGTTGATGATATGTTTTTTGATTTTTTTATAAATTTTTTAATGTTTTTGAATTCTTTGGAATATTGGGATGTTTTTTGGAATATGTGAATGTTTTTGGATTTAATGATGATGATATGCATGATTGATAAAGAGATATCAATGTGTGGATATGGAAGACCTTTTGAGATCTTGTTGCTAGCAAAACTAAAATTGATTGATCTGATTGAGTGATTGTCGATAGTGATAACATTGTTGAGGATACACAACAATGCAAGGATAGTGTTGTCAAGATAGGAACAACACGATGATAGGGAAGGATACATCCTGAGATGATGATTGATTGATCAAATAAGATTGATCAAGATTTGTAGCCAGGCTAGGAACAAAATCTATTAGATAGTTTGATAACCCATTGGAGTGTAAGCGAGTTGTGATTAATTGTTTTGATTGATATTGATGGAGAAGATTTTGATTAAAATATTTATTCATGAGATGGTGGGAAAAAATTGATATTTTGTTTGTTTTTCAAGATATTTGATCTTTTTAGATTTTTGAAAGGTATCCAATTCACAAAGTGATCTAGAAGACATATATCAAGATTTGTTCCAAAGTAGGATGCAATTACCTGTCCCCAGTGTATAGCAATGTATGGGACATTTATGAGTGGATGAATGGACTAGTGTAATGGGAATGGATATGTGAATGATGGGAAAGATAAGAAGTATGCAAATACATCTAGGATAAGGGATTTTACTACCAAGGGCTATCTCGTAATAAAATAACATGTTTAACCCAACCAAAATGTTTTGATAGTGATATGTAGGTGAGGATATGACATGGGATAGTATATGGTCAAAGGAAAATGACCATGTCAAGATTTTTGCAAAAGCATATTTTTAAGTATATGCCCCTAGCCATTATCAAGATCAAGATAAAATAGGGAAGATAGATGCAAGTGGAATTGATGGATCATAGATTTATTATGGATGGAACGGATAGGATGTTGTATTTATTATGGATAAGATAAGTTTCTTCCAACTAGAATGATGCACATAAATGTGATTTTACGCATGACGTCTATTTACCAGGTTTTCATCATGGTACTTGTCCAACACAGCATAAGAATGGTTTTCACTATTGGATGGATTATTTTTCTTTCCTTTTTTTGTTTTTATTTTTTTATTATTTTATTTTTTGAATGATCACCAATTATGATGGACCACCTAGTGGTGTTGACGTAGATGTCGTTGTCATAGTGTGCCAATAATGTTCTAGGCCTTGAGGAGGTACTTCACCAAAATAGTAGCACTTATATATGACCGATGGATTTTCTTGTGATCCCTTTGATACTAGAGTTGGATTTATCTAAATGTGCACATTGTGATAGAGTGCCATTAGAGTCCTTATGATAAAGCATTGTTGCTAGAAAATGGTTAATGTGGATTAGGATATCTTGGATTTTAAGTTAGATGGTGGATTTTGATGGAGGATATGAGATGGAGATGAATTATTTGATAGTTTGGCTTGTGGATCTTTTATTCGAGCCAAACTTGAGATGGTGGACGATGGAATGTGGATGTGAGATTTTGAGTTTGTTTGGGACAAATTTTTCATACACCAAGTTGTGTGTTGGTATTGAAGTTTGCTTTGAAGGAGGTGGACGGTTTTGATAGTTTGAAAGCCTTTTTTGATGTGTCTTAGTAGTTTCATTGACTATTGGATTTGGATTTGGATGTTGATTGGATGCTTTATATGTTCCAATTTTCTTTGAGATCCATTTTGACTTTATGTGTCCACTTT